>VMDO01005177.1:0-38570 GCA_007922755.1 Pedetes capensis
ATATTGTCTATTTGGCTGAATGTTCCATGTAAGCTTGAAAATAATGTATATTCTTGTATTTGTGCATAAATACTCTATATATATATCAGTTATATTCTGCTGATAGATAGTGGTGTTGTTTATTTCAACCATATCCTGGATTTTCTACCTCATGGGTCAGTCCATTTCTGATAGAGGTGTGGTGAGTCTCTAACTCTGAAAATGGATTCTATATTTTCTTCTAGTTCTGTCAAGTTTTGGCTCACAATTTGATGCTGTACTGATAGACTATACTCATTAAGAGTTTTTATGTCTTCTTAAAGAATGATCAATAATATCATTATGTAATATCCATCTTTATACTATATGAATTTTCTTTCTATAAAGTCTGCTTTATCAAAGAATAATATAGGTATTTCTTCTTTCTTTTGATTGCTGTCAACATAGTTTATCATTCTCTATCCATTTACTTTTAATCAATATGTGTCTAGATATCTAAAGTAGTTTTTATATCTAGGAATACATTTAACTAAAGAACTGGAAGACCTCTATAATAAAAACTTGCATACTCTGATGGAAGTTATTGAGGGGGGCAAAAACACAAAAAAATTGAAATACTATGTTCATGGATTAGAAGAAGTAATATATCTAATATATTCCACATTACCCAAAGAAACTTACATATTCAATGGAATCATCAAACTGCCAATGACATTCTTCACAGAAGTAGAAAAGACAATCCAAAAATTCATATAGATATACAAAAGACAAACAAAACAACTTTGAGCAAAAAGAACAAACCTGGAGAAATCATACTATCTGACTTCAAAATATACTAAAATGCTACAGTAATTATAACGTCGTGGTATTGGCATAAAAACATATAGGCAAACAAATAAAGCAGAATGGAATGCCCTGAAATAACCTCATGCATTTATAGCCAGAAGATTCTTAATAAAGGCATGAAACACATACATTGGAGAAAGGACACCCAGTTTAATAAATGGCAATGAGAAAAGTGGATATTCATATGCAAAAGATTAAAATTTAAACCTTATACAATAAACAATTCAAAATGAATTAAAGGTCAAGCTATGAGATCTGACACTCTATAGCTACTAGAAGACAAGATAGTAGAAACACTTCAAGATATCAGAATAGTGAATGATTTGGGGAGTAACACTCCACCAACACAGGAATCAAAGGCAAAAATAGACAAATTGGATTACATCAAACTAAACTTCTATGTAGCATTCAATGGAGTGAAGAGAATATCTATAGAATGGTGAAAATTTTGGCAAACTATTCATCTAAGAAAGGATTAATATATAGGACACATTTGTTGTTAGGTGCTATCCAGTTGGTGTCCAACTCATAACAACTCTATGTACAACAGGTGAAACAGTATTGTTAGTGCTTCTCTGCTCTTCATAGGGTTTTCAACGACTGTTTTCTGAGAGTAGATTGCTGGGTTCTTCTTCCAAGCCTGCAGTACCTGGTGTTCACAGGTGGTCTCCCATCCAAGTACAAACCAAGTCTGACCCTGCTTAGCTTCTGAGATATAACAGGATCAGTCACCACAGTGTTATGGCTGCAGGCTCTAGGACACATTAGGAATTTCAAAACTGAAAAACAAAAACCCAACTTCCAAATATTCCAATTAAAAAAAGGTATAAATAGATATGAATAGAAACTTTTCAAAAAAAGAAAGGAAGGAAGGAAGAAAGAAAAGGAGAAAGGAAGGAAGGAAGGAAGGAAGGAAGGAAGGAAGGAAGGAATCTAAATGACCAAGGAACTCATAAAATCATGCTCAGCATCATTAGTCATCATGGAAATGCCAGTTACAACCACAATGAGGTATCATTTAACCCAAGATACAATGAATATTATTAAAGACAAATATAAAATAAAATAAAATACAAAAGCTAGTGAGGTTTTGTAGAAAAAGGAATTTTTATATACTACTGATGGTTGTTAGGTGCCATTGGGTTGGGTCCAACAGACTGAAACATACCCCAACACTATGCCATGTCTGGCATTGTGTCAGTACTTCTCTGCTATTCATAGGGATTTTGATGGCTGATATTTTTCAGGATTTTTTCTAGAATGAGCTATCTGGTTCTTCTGTTTTTGCAGTTCTAGGGATCAAAACTACTGCCTCAGAGCACACAGAGCAGCACTCTACCAACTGAACTAAACCAGCCCATATACTGCTGATGGGTGTATACATGAGTAGAGTAATTAAGAAAACAGTAAGTAAGTTCCTCAAAAAACTAAAAATACATCTACCATATAATCTAGCTGTAACACTTCATGGTATATATCTAAAGAAAATGATATGAGTATGCTGAAGGGTACTTTCATATTCATGATTACTGGTGTAATATTCCAAAAAGGTAAGATATGAAATTAATCTAGATGTCTATCAATGGATGAACTTTAAAAAAACATGATATATGTATGTGTTTGTGTGTATATACAATGCAATATTGTTCAGCCATAAAAAAGAAATGCATTCCATCATTTCTAGAAAAATGGGTGAAATGGAGGACATTATGTTAAGTGAAATGAAATGAAGAAAGAGAAGTATCAAATGCCTTCTCTCATGTGTGGATAGTTTAAAAAAAAACCAAAAACCACCTCAACCTGAATGTGGAATAGTGACTACCACAGTCTGGGAAGTGGGGCATCTTGTAGGAGGTTGAACACAAGTCACAAAGGATAGTTACATGGAAGTGCAGTAATAAATTCTAGTATTCTAAAGCACAGTGGGGTGATTATTGCTCATAATAACCTGTCAGATTTTATGAATAACTAGAAATTCAACCCCCACTTATCTGTCAGATTGTTATGTTCTGGGGGCTTGTGTGTGGCCGTGATGCTGAAAAGTATTCTTCTGGTATTTCAGATACAAGCATGGCCATGTGACCCATTCCTGAAACAATTAGTCATTGAAAACTCTAAGAATCTTTCAGAAAGGCACTGACAGATATAGTGCCAGAAAATGACCACCCCCAGGCTGGAAGGCGTTCAAGAAATGACTGGGGAGGAGATTTGCTTCAAAGTAGAGTCCATTTTAACAATGAGAATGGAGTAAAGTCCCTGGGACCTCCTTTTGCTGATGTGGCATGACTCAAAATGAGAAGAAACACAATGTCTGCAACATTGGGCTCAAAGATAAATAGATCATATTCATGGCACAGTGTTGGGTAGTGTTTTGTTCAGCTATACTTAGGGTCACTATGGGTTGGATCTAACTTGAGGGCACTTGCCAACAACAGAAGTTCACAGTCTCCAAACACTAAGTAATGATAAGAAGATGAAAAACTTAATACCCTGATTTGAGTAGTATAGTTTATACAGTTACTGAAATATCACACTAATTCATAAACATGTAAAATTATTATGTTGTAAGTTAATGAAAAAAATTAAAAACAAGTTTAAAGCAATGGATATTTATCTCATTTTATTTGTTCATTACCTGCAGCCATACCACTGTGGTGTCTAATCCTGTCAGATCTCAGAAGCTAAGCAAGGTTGGCCTGGTTAGTACTTGGATGGGAGACTCCCTGGGAACACCAGGTGCTGCAGGTTTGGGAGAAGGAGCAACCCAGCAACCCATTCCTAAAAAACAATTAGCCATTGAAAACCCTATGAATATTAGAGAAGCACTAACAATAGTGTTTCCCCTGCTTTGCATAGGGTTGCTATGAGTCTGACACCTACTCAACGGCTCCTCACAACAACAACATTTTATAGTTACACCTTGTATGCATGTGTCAAATTATTATAGACTACCTCATGATTTGTGCAATTAAAATAATAATTAATAGAAAAAGAAAAAAACAAAGGATTTAGGTATCTGAGACACAATATGTAGTTGAATATTATTTTTTATCCACTTTGACATGCATTCAGACCGTTGGGCTCAAAGTGATTATTTATATATTGGATTAATATCTACTATATTTATTATTGTTTTCTATGTTGAACTTTTGGGAAAAGGACCTGACAGGCCACTCCAAAAAATCAGTCAGCCCTTGAAAATCCTATAAATAGGAGCCAAGTACTAATATAGTATTGGGCATTGTACATTGTCTAGAAGTGTTTTATCTGTTGCCTGAAGGGTTGCTATGAGTCAGAACTGACTTGACAGTATTTAACAACAATAACAACAATGTTGATCTTATTTTTTTGTTCCTATTTTTGTCTTCTACTCTTTTTGTGTCTTTTTTGGTTTTGTATGAATATTTTATATGGCTCCAATTTCTCCTTTCTTAGCAGTATCCCTTATATTTCTTTTAAAGCTTTTTTTAGTGGTTGCCTTAAAGTTTGATGTAATACATTTACAACTAATCCAAGTCTACTTTCACATAATGCTGTGCTACTTCAGTAGAATTACTACTTTGTAATTAAAAAGTCCTGATTTCTCCTTTAATTCCTTATATTAGTGTCACTAATATCAGTTATATACTAGTATACATAAGCACATATATATATACACACACTCACATAAGCATACTTAATAAAGTATATTGTTTCTCTTATTATTTTGATGAAATTGTTATTTATTAGATCATTTAAGAATCAAGCAAGTCATTTTTTAAATTCTATCTTCACTTAGGCTATTTCAATGCTCTCCCTTTCTTTATGTGCACCCAAATTTCTGACATTATTTCTCTTCTCTCTAAATACATTCTTGAGTATTTCTTGCAGGAGAGGACTATGTTTATGAACTCCTTCAATTTTTGTTTGCCTGAAAAAGTTTTAATTTGTATTCCACTTTTAAAGATAATTCTTTAGGATATAGAATTCTAGTTAATGGTTTTATTTTCTCAAAAGTTTAAACATTTCACTCCACTCTCTTCTTGTATGTGTGGTTTCTGAGGATATGTCAGAGGCCATTTTTTATCTTTGAAAATAGGATTGAACTTTCAAATATACATAGATTACATATATTATGTATATACATATGCATATTATAAATATACATATATAAAGAGAATTGATGTATTGGAAGTCTCAAAAATGATGAACAAATTTAAAGTTATTAAATTATAAGTGGCTGGAAATTTTTCAGGCGAGTACTTAAAATGTGTTTTATTTATATGTGGGAAAGTTTGGCCCTCAACTTTCTAATTTTATAAAAAGCACTGTCACATAATTTATTTATCCTGCCTAGAGAGTCTGAGAGTTTCTGAATAATCTGCAAAGTTCTACTGAGGTAAGTGAGCTAAACCAGGAAAATTGAACCAGGAGTTTGGAAAACACACAAATGAATATTACCTTCTTGTACCACAAACAATAAATCTTGAGAGGAAAATAAAGAATTAGACTTGAGGCATCCATTTCTAAAAATCATTGATCTATAAGGAATCTACAAGAAAGCAGAGTTTAAATTATTTATTGAATTTTTGCCATCTCTTCTCTATACTACTATGAATTTTGTAGTTACTCAGCCTTAAGAAAGGAGAACCGCACTACTTATTCCTATTTCCCAAACACTCTGCACTCCCAAGGAAGAATAAGCAGCAATAGATTGGTAAAATTTAAGGATTACTACTGACCACTGTGCTAATAGTTGGAAATCACTGAGATAATTTCAACATTTAATGATTTTTATGGGCTTCTTACTCTTCCTAGGCAAATTCTGTCACAGAAGAATGGTCAGTTCCTTTCTTTTTACCTGACTGCCCTTTAGAATGTCTAGTTCAGGCAGCCTAAAGGAAATTCTCTGTAGGCATTGGAGAAATACTTGTCTTATGTTTGCTACTCTCCGTTCATTACTTTGATTCCTCTCTCTAGGTGGTTACTGTTAGATTTCCTAGTGGATCTAGAATTTGGTTTCACATTTGCGTTTTGGTGTGAAAACAGGAGAGAAAGTTGTTTGCCCCACTTGGAACCTTGCTTTTCAAGACTAAGTACTTGAGGGAAATAAGTTCTACCACTGATATGGCTTGGCTTCAAATGAGGTCTGTTGTGGTTTGAGACCAAGGCCTTTACAGATAACACAGTTCTGCCTTATTACTCCTTAACATGATGGAATGAAAAGCATTGAAAGAAGGAAAAATTGAATAAAGGGTTGAGATATTTCTGTTTCCTGGTATAATTCTATCTTAAACAATTATAACCCTTTAGCCTCAAAAGTACTTACCAGAAATAATTTTTTTCCTTCTTCTAAATAAATTTATAATCTAGTTTTGATACTAAAGAAAAGAACAGATATACACTGGTGCTAATTCACTAATAATAAATATAAAACAGTAAATTTAACATTTGTATTTGTGGGGGTAGAGTATGTGTGCTAAGTCTTGTGTGTATGGCACTTGCCATATGATTTATTGTTGTAATTAGGTGCTATTGAGTTGGGTCTGACTCATAGTGATCCTATGTACAAGAGAATGAAACACTCCCTGACTATGTACCATGCACAAGATCTTTTTTATGCTTAAGTCCGTTGTTGCAGACACTATGTCCTTCCATCTAGTTGAGGTTCTTCCTATCTTTTCATTGACCTGCCACTCTTCCAAAAGGGATGTCTTTCTCAAGGGATTTGTCTCTCCTGACAACATGTCCCAAATACATGAGACATAGTCTAACTATCCTTCCTTTGAAGGAACACTCTGGTTGCACTTCTTCTAAGACAGGTTTATTGGTTCTTTTGGCAGTCCATGCTATATTCAATATTCCTTTCCAGCACCATAATTCACAGGCATCAATTCTCCTGTCTTTCTTATTGAATATCCAGCTTTCACAACATATGTTGTTGTTGTTGTTGTTGTTGTTGTTGTTAGGTGCCGTCAAGTCGGTATCCGACTCACAGCAACCCTCATAGGGTTTTCAATGGCTGACTGTTTCAGGATTGCCTTGGGAGTGGATTGCCAGGTCCTTCTTCCATTTTTGTGGTGCTGGGAATTGAACTCGGGACCTCAGAGACTGCAGCGCAGCGCTCTATCCACTGAGCTAAATCCCAGCCCTTCACAACATATCATGAAACTAAAAATAGCATAGCATGAGTCAGGTGTACCTATGTCTTCAATGTGACATCTTTCCTTTTCAACACTTTAAAGAGGTTTTTGCAACATCTTTTCCCAATGCAAGGCATATTTTGATTTCTTCACTCATGCTTCCCTGCTATTGATAGGGCTTTCAATGGCAGATTGTTTGGGGAGGGGATTGCAAGGTCCTTCTCCCTAGCTTGGAGCACCTGGTATTTCCTGGTTGTCTCCCATCCAAGAACTAAGTAGGCTGACCCTGCTTAGCTTCTGAGATCAGGTGGGATCAGATGCCAGGGTGCAATGGCTCCAGAAGACACATGATTAGGTTTTAATAAACATGAAATAATGAATTTATCATTAATTTTCTGTTAGGTATTCTCCATAATACCAAAATAGAATTAAAAACAAAGAAGAATCACAAAGAATGAAACAGCAAGTCAAAAAAGTTGCTGTTACTGTCTTCAAAATCAATGAGCAAGAGGAAGGTACTGAAAGAGACAATGTCTGTGTGTATATGGTACTGGGGGTTGAACCCAGGACTTTGAGAATGCATGCTTTGCAAGTGCTATACCACTGAGCTGAACCTCTAACCCATTTTTTAGTGTTTGAGACAGGGTCTAGCTAAGTTATGCAGACTGCCTCTGGTCTCGATTTTGTGATCCTCCTGCCTCTGTTTCCCAAGTTGCTAGAATTAAAGGCATGTGCCACTGTGCCCATCCAAGAGAAAAAGTCTTAATTAACTTCTTATCAGTAACTATTTTCTGGATTTTTAGATTCTATTTTATCAAATTGTATATAAATATGTTTGATAATCTACTGTTTTATAATGCTAGTGGCTGAAACACAATAGAAATCAAATTGATTTTTGAACTTAAATGTTAAGTAATTTGGGTTACTATTATTTAAGTGCCTGCAGCTGTATCACTGTGGCATCCAATCCTGTCAGATCTTGGAAGCTAAACAGGGTCAGATGTGGTTAGTACTTGGATGGGAGACCATCTGGGAACCCCGGTGCTGTAGGCTTGGGAGAAGAAACCAGCAGCCCTCTCTCAAAAACAATCAGCCATTGAAAACCATATGAATAGTGAGAAGCACTGACAAAAGTGTTTTACCTGTTGTACATAAGGTTGCTATAAATTGGACACCCATTCAAGGGCACCTAACAATAGCAACATTAATAACATAGGGTAATTGTGATTGTTCCCCTTCAGAGGTAAAATTAATAAAAGAATGAACAACAAGTAATGTTTTCAATAATGTGTTATTAAATTTGAAAAGCCAAGAGGCTTTTCAATAATTTTTATAATAAGCATATTATTTTTCAAATAGTTATTAAATTTTAATGGTGAAATACAATGTTCTTATGCAAGTTGTTCTAGCTTGCAAGGTATTATCATTTAACAGCTGATTATATTCAACATCATCTAATCTAATATCAATTTTGATATATTAGGATGAAGTGGAAGCTGCCTTGAAAAAACTGGTGAAACACAAGGCTCCAGAAATTGATGGAATACCAATAGAGGTGTTTCAACAAACATATGCAACACTGGAGGTGATATGTTTATGCCAGCAGATTGGGAAAAAAGCTACCTGGCCAACTGACTGGAAGAGATCCATATTTGTGCCTATTCCCAAAAAAAGGGCATCCAACTGAATGTAGAAACTATCAAACAATATCATTAATAACACACACAAGCAAAATTTTACAAAAGATCATTCAAAAGTGACTGCAGCAGTATATAGACAGGGAATCACGTGAAAATCAAGTGGGATTCAGAAGAGGGTGGGGAATCAGGGACATCATTGCAGATGTCAGGTGGATATTAACTGAAAGCAAAGAATATCAGAAAGATATCTATGTTTTGTTGGATATGCAAAGGCATTTGACTGTGTGGATCATAATTAATTATGGATAACACGTTGGAAAATGGGAATACCAGAGCACCTAATTTTACTCATGAGGAATCTGTATGGGAACCAGGAGGCAGTTGTTCAAATAGACCAAGGAAACACTACCTGGTTTAAATTTGAGAAAGGTGTGCTTCAGGGCTGTATCCTTTCACCATATCTCTTCAATTTATATGTTGAGCAAATAGTATGAGAAACTGGACTTTAGGAGGAAGAATGCATCATCAGGATTGGAGGAAGACTCATTAACAATCTGCCCTATGCAGATGACACAACTGCTTGCTGAAAGTAAAGAGGATTTAAAACATTTACTGAGGCAAATCAAAGATCATAGCCTTCAGTATGGGTTGTGAATAAACATGAACAAAACAAAAATCCTTACAACCGAGTGAGTATTCAACTTCACAATAAATGGAGAAAAGATTGAGGTTGTCCAAGAGTTTTCTTTGCTTGGCTCCATAATCAACATCCATGGAAGCAGCAGTCAAGAAATCAAAAGACACATTGCTCTAGGAAAGCTGTGGCAAAATATATCTTTAGAGTATTGAAAAGCAAAGATGTCACATTGAAGATGAAGGTGCCATTGACTCATGCCATGGTATTTTCAGTCATCTCATATGGTTGTGAAAGCTGGACATTGAACAAGGGAGACAGGAGAAGAATTGATGCTTTTAAATTATGGTGCTAGAGATGACTATTGAATATACCATCGACTGCCAAAAGAACCAACAGATCTGTCTTAGAAGAAGTGCATCCAGAGTGCTCCTTGATAGCAAGATGTCTAGACTGCATCTTACATATTTTGGATATATAGTCAAGAGAGACTAATCCCTGGAGAAAGACCTCATGTTTGGGAGAGTGGCAGGTAAGTGAAGAAAATGGAAACCCTCCACCAGATGGATTGACACAGTGTCTGCAACAATGGGCTTTAACATAAATAAGATATATGCCTGGCACAGAATCAGGAAGTGTTTCTGTCTGCTGTGCATAGGGTTGCTATGAGTTGGACTGGACTCAATGGCACCTAACAACAACAATTTATGTCTTGACTGAAGTTTAACTCAGTTGATAGAGTGTCTCTCTGCACTCTCTGCGGCCCTGGGTTCAATCCTTAGCACTGCAAAAATGGGAGAAGAATGTGACAGTCCACTGTGAAAGCAATCCCCAAACAATTAGCCGTTGAAAAACCTATGAGGATCACCATGAGTCAGACTTGATTTGATGGCAGGCAGCTAACAAATTACTTCATAGTTTCTCTACTTTGGGGAAATTGTTAAATATCAACAATTAACTATTTTGTATTGTAGATATTACATTTTGTAAGTCAGATGGAAACTTAAATAAATTGTTTCAAATTTTACTATTTCTAGCACAGGACTGGAAAAAATTAGCAAGTATTAAACACTTCCTATACTCCAAATGCCCCTGTTAGACTCTAGGAATCTATAGCAAAAGACTGTCCTTTGCTCTTCAGGAACATGCATACATCTAATTTAAAATATTTTCTAGATTTTAAAGTCTTTTTTAAAAAAACAAAAAGCTCTGGTTATCTTATTTGTTTTTACAGGGGCTGGGCAAAATCCTTGTTATGGAAACATATTTAAAAGGGCGGAAGAAGTTTTTATCAATTTACAGATGTTCTATTTGTTCTATTGAAGTAAGTGAAATAAATAACACTTCTTTTGTGGCAAAAGGTCCTTTTGTTTTGAAATTACCATGTGCTGTTAAGCAATTCTTTATTGAAACTAATTAAAAAAACAAGAAAATAGAAAAAAGAGCCATATATAAAGCTTTCTTGCATAGCAAAATACAAATATAGAACTTATTACACTGAGTTATTTAGACTCAGCCCATACCATGTATAATTTCAAAAATTAAATAACTGTAATAAATAGATTTAAAATGATTCTAAATAATGATTGCTATCTGGGATTATAACTGACAAAGTGAAATCCAAGAAAACAATAAATTTTCTTTAAGGAATCTTTTTTTCTAGATAGTGTCAAGTAGTAGATTTAGATTCTAGCTCAAATAGCATTTTCTTTTCTGACCAACATCCTCTTACAAACATATACCAATTACAAGGTAGATCCTCCAAAGCAAAAGCAAGCAGCAGAGATGAAGTTCAAAGCCTTCTTGCTGCATTTTCATGGCTCAGGATTTCATATACACCCTCAGAGGCGGGTGTGAGCGCTAATCACTTCATCTTAGAAACATTTTTTTCACCTCCTCAGAAACTGAACTTGTTAAACACTTGAAAGGACAGATACCACTCCACACAGGCTAATTTATTATTGCACTAATAAGTAGAAATGACCACTTCCTTGAGTATCAGTCACAACATTTCCAGGAGAATTTGTATGACTCTGTGATGTTGTCTTTCTTTGTGATTCCTCAACAACCTTTTCAAACTGTAATTCTATTGTACTTAATTTCTCTCGGAAATTTGGCCTGACCTTGAGTTTTCTCCTTCTAGATTTTAAATGGGAAAACAGGCAATGATTTCTGCTCTGCAGTGGAGAAACAATAAAATGCATTTATTTCTCTGTATTGCAGGATATTATTGTTGTATACACTGAGTTATATTCTCTGGAGGTATATGTTTTTGTTTGTTTTAAAATGGTGCCTTTATAAGCTGTTTTGTTCTAGTAGGAAAATCAACTGAATAGTACCTAAATTAAATGTAATAAAGAAGACACAAGGCCCAGCCTTATATGAATATCTGCAAAAGTAAGAATTGCAGTTCATTAGTTCAATTCTCAAATAATTTTTTATTGGAAATTTTTAATGTTCACCTTAATGTGATTCATTCTCACATGCTTTTCATTGTGACATTTCCATATATGCATTTCATTGTACATTATTCATATAGATTCCTCCTTACCCTCTTGTATGCTTCCTCCCCCTTCCATACCCCCATCAAAGATTTTCCCATTTACTTGTCTTTTTACGGTGATATTTTTCTATATATCCTTGGGTTCCAGTTCTGTTTAAGATAGAAAATTTTTCTGCAGTGAACTTTCCTTTTACCTTGTCAGAACTATTACATGCATTTTCTAGACCATCTATAATAATACCATTCTTAGCTTTTTTTCTCTTTTATTATGATCCGACCTTTGTATGGGATTTTTTCCTTCTTATAATTTTGATTCAGCTCCCACATATGAATGAGAACATGTGGTGTTTCTCTTTCTGAGCTTGTGTTCATTCACTTAAAATAATTTTCTCAAATTCCATCTATTTTGCTGCGAATGGCCTTACTTCATTTTTTTTTATTGCTGAGTAGTATTCCATTGTGTATATGTGCCATAGTATTTTTATCCATTCTTCTGTTGAAGGGCACTTTGGCTGATTCCATACCCTTGCTATTGTGAAAAGTGTTACATTGAACATGGAGATGTAGGTGTCTCTGTGGTATGATGACCCATCTCCCTTTGGGTAACTTCCCAATAGTTTTATAGCTGGGTCATATGGTAGATCTGTTTTTAGTTTTCTAAGGTACCTCCATACAGATTTCCAAAGTGGTTGGACCAATTTACAGCTCCACCAACAATGTAAGAGTGTTCCCTTTTCTCTGCAACCTTGCCAGCATTTGTTGTTAATTTTTTTATTGATCTTGGCCATTCTTACTGATGTAAGGTAAAATCTCAGAGTTGTTTTAATTTGCATTTCCCTAATGGCTAGGGATATTGAGCATTTTTTCATGTGTTTCATGGCTTTACAGACCTCTTCATTTGAGAACTCTCTACTCAGTTCTTTTTCCCACTTGTGTATTGGGTTATTTGTTTTCTTGGGAGTTTTTTTCTTGAGTTCTTTATAAATTCTGGTGATTACACCTTTTTCTGATGTATAGGATGTGAAGATTTTTTACCATTCAGTGGGGGTTTCCTTGACTCTGTTAATTGTTTCTTTTGCAGTACAGTAGCTTTTTAATTTCATGTAATCCTATTATCTATGCTTGTTGCAATTTCTTGAGCTATTGGAGTCCTATTAAGGAAGTACTTTCCTATGCCTATACAATGAAGTGTATTGCTTATCTTGTCTTCTATACGTTTTAAAGTTTCTGGTTTTATGTTGAGATCTTTTATTCATTTTGAGTTAACTCTCATGCATATTGAGAGATTCAGGTCACTTTTCATTTTTCTACATGCGGATGACCATGTTTCCCAGCACAATTTATTGAAAAGCCTATCCTTTTTCCAGTTTACTTGCTTTGCACCTTTGTCGAAAATAAGGTGGCTATAGGTGCGTTCAGGTATTTCTGGGTCTTCTATTCTGTTCCAGATGTCTTTGGGCCTTTTTTTGTGCCAGTAACAAGCTGTTTTTGCTACCACTGCCCTATAGTATAACTTGACGTCAGGGATTGTGATTACACCTGCATTAGTTTTGCAGCTTAAGAGTGTTTTGGCTATACGTGATCTTTTGTGTTTCCATATGAATTATTGGATCATTTTTCTATTTCTGTAAAGTCAGTCAGTGGAAGTTTAATGGGTATTGCATTAAATCTATAGATTGCTTTTGGTTGGATAGACATTTTTACTATATTAATTCTCTCTATCCAGGAGCAGGGGAGGTCTTTCTATTTTTCAATGTCCTCTGCTATTTGTTTAATGTTTTGAAATTTTCCTTGTAGAGATCCGAAGGGTCTTTGGTTAGATTGACTCCAAGGTATTTGATTTTCTGGTGGGCTATCATGAAAGGTATTTTTTCTGAAATGTCCTTCTCTTCCTGTTTGCAGTTGGTGTAAAGAAAAGTTATTGATTTTTGTGTGTTGATTCTATAACCTGCCACTTTGCTGAAGGAATTGATTAATTATAGATGTTTTCTGGTTGGGGTTTTGGAGTCTCTCGGGTATAGGAACCTATCATCAGCAAATAAGAAAAATTTGTCCTCTTTATTGACAATCTGTATCCCTTTGATTTCTTTCTCTTGTTTGATTGCTTTGGCAAGGACTTCAATTACTATGTTAAATAGAATAGGAGAGAGAGGACATCCTTGCCTTGTTCTGGATCTAAGAGGAAATGGTTTCAGTTTTTCTCCATTTAATATAATGTTGGCTGTATGTTTGTCATGAATGGCTTTTATCAAATTAAGGTATTTGCTTATTATACCTATTTTTTCCAGCATTTTTATCATGAAAAGATGTTGCACTTTGTCAAAGGCCTTTTCAGCATCCATTGAGATGATCGTGTAGTTTTTGTTTGCCAATTTCTTGATATGTTGGATTACATTAATTGATTTCTGTATGTTGAACCAGCCTTGCATCTGTGGTATAAATCCCACTTAGTCATGGTGAATAATCTTTTTCATGTTCTGCTGGATTCTATTTGCCAGAATTTTTACATCTAGATTCATAAGGGAGATGGTTCTATAAATTCTCTATCTTAGATGAATGTTTTTCCTGGTTTTGGTATCAGAGTGATGGTAGCTCCATAGAATGAATTTGAGAGTATTCCCTCCTTTTCCACTTTTTGGAATGATTTGAGGAAGACAGGTATTATATTTTCTTTGAAAGTTTGGTAAAATTCTGCCGTGAACCCATCAGGACCTGGGCTCTTCTTTGTTCAGAGACTTTTTATTACCTTTTCTATTTCCGTATATGTAATGGGCTTGTTTAGGTCACTTATGTCTTCTGGGGGTAGCTTTGGTAAGTCATATGTGCTAATAAATTTATCCATTTCTTCTGTATTTTCATATTTTGGGGAATACAATCTCTCACAATAATCCCTGATGATTTTCTATATTTTGTTGCAGTAGGTAGTTATGGACCCGTTTTCCTTCATAATCCTTACTATGTTAGATTTTTTCCTTTTTCTTTTTGATGAGATTGGCCAGAAGAGTGTCTACTTTATTAATGTTTTCAAAGAATCCGCTTTTAGTCTTACTAATTTTTCGAGTTACCTCTTTAGATTCTAATTGAGATATTTCTCCCTTTATTTTTGTACTTTCTTTTTGGATGCTCCTTTTAGGATTGATTTGCTATTGGATTTATAGTGTCTTAAGGTGTGTCATTAAGTCATTTATTTGGCTTTTCTTTGCCTTGTTGATGAAGGTACTTAATGCTATAAACTTCCCTCTTAAAACTGCCTTTGCTGTATCCCATATGTTTTGGCAGGATGTGTTTTCATCATCATTTGGTTGCAGGAATTTTTAAGATTCCATTTTGATTTCATCAACCCATTGGTCATTCAGCAGTGTATTATTTAGTTTCCATGAGTTGTGAAATTTCTAGAGTTATTCTTGCTCTTGAACTCCAGTTTTATTCCATTATGATCTGATAAGGAACAGGGGATAATTTCTACTTTTTTGTATTTGTTGAGGGAATTCTGATGGACTAACATATGATCTATCTTAGAAAACACTCCATGTCAAGCTGAGAAGAAAGTGTATTCCTCATTGTGTGGATGAAATATTCTGTATATATCTGTAAGATCCAACTGGTTTAGGGTGGAGATTAGGTTCAACATTTCTCTGGTGATTTTCCATTTTGATGACCTTTCTCTTGACAGAAGTGGGATATTCAAGTCTCCCATTATTTCTGGTCCAATAAAGTTCTTTATATTCCATAAAGTTTGTCTTATAAAGCTGGGTGCCCCAGTGTTTGAGCATAAATATTTAGGAGCATTATTGGTTTCTGATCAATGGTTCCTTTTATTAAAATGTAGTGTCCTTCTTTGTCTCTTCTAATTAGTTTTGGATTGAAATTTAATCTATCTGACATTAGAATTGCAAAGCCAGCTTTTTTCCTTCCCCACCTGCTTGGTATACTGTATTCTAGCCCTTAATTCTCAGTTTATTACAGTCTTTGTGAGTTATCTGAGTTTCTTGAATACTACATATTGATGGTTTATGTTTTTTCATCCAATTAGCCAGTCTCTGTCTCTTAATTGGTGAGTTTAGACCATTTATGTTAATAGTGATTATTGAGTAGTATTTATTGTTATGTATCCATTCAATACCTGTTACTGGTTTATGAATCATGTTTGTTTCCTTCCTTTAGTGGGTTACACTCATTTCAGCTAACCAGATATTTGATTTCCTATATAGGGTTGTCTTGTCTCTCCTGGATGTGGTAATTAATTTAAAATCCTCTGCAGGGCTGGTTTGGTGGTTGCAAATCATATAATTGCATCAATATCATTAAATGTCTTATACTCCTATCTTCAAAGATAATTTTGCTGGATATATTAATCTTGGTTGGAGATCTTTTTTTTTTTTTTAGGATGTGGATCAACTGTGACCATTCCTTTCTAGCTTTCAATGTTGATATAGAGAAGTCTGCAGTAATTTTAATAGGTTTTGCTTTATAAATAATTAGGGGTTTCTGCCTTGCTGCTTACAGGATAGCATCCCTGATTTCTAATGACAGCATTCAAGCAATAATAGGTCTCAGGGATGACCTATATTGATCAGCTTTTGATGGCGTCCTAAGTGTTTCAGTTGTGTATGTATCCATATCCTGTATTATCTCTGGGAAGTTTTCCTTAAGGATATCATACACCAGATTTTGAAGGCCTCTGGTGGATCTTTCCTCTCCTTCAGGGATGCCCTGAATTCTTAAGTTTTGTTTTTTCATTCTATCTGATTTATTCAGAAATCTCTTTTAATACCTTTATCATTGATTCCATTTCTGACTGCATGTATTTAAGTTCATGTATGGCATCCGCAGAATCAGAAATCCTCAGCTCAGATTCATCCAGTCTCATTGAAAAGGATTCTTTAGCCGATTTCAATTCATTTACTTTTGTTTGTGCATTTCAATGATCATTGCTTGATTTTTCCTTATCATTTCTAGCTGGGAGTATAGAAAGGACTCCAGGAGAGAAACCTACTGTTCAAGAATTGCAAGGGTGCTGATGGCATTCATTTTAATTTTTCTTAGCATATGTATAACCATAACTCTGAATTCCAATTCAGAGATCTCTAAGAGTTGTGATTCAATGGAGGAATTTGTTGGGGGGCCTTGGTCTGCGGGGCCTTCAGATCCATCCTGCCCCTTTATGTTTCTTATAGGTTTACTTTGTTTGCCCATAATGTGGTCCAGGAAATAGAATTCATCTCTCCTGAGTGTGCAGAACTTCTCCCTCTGTTATGCCTTTGAGATTATGTGGTGCTGAATCTGTGGTGCTTATTTGAGCTTGTAAACTGCGTAGTTCCTTGGTGGTTTAGTCGGTGGGGCTCTTACTCTAGTTCACCAGCCCTACTGCAAAAGGCCTGGGTGCTAGGGAGGCAATAGATTCTGTTTCTCTTCTGGGGGGTGAGAAGGGGAGGATCTGGTGACAGAAGAGGGGGAAAGAGGATGCAGAGGACAGAGACTAATAGAAATTACAGTCAAAATTAAAATTAAGGATAAAATGTAAGGATAAAATAATTAGCTAAAACAAAAACATATGTATAGCATAAGAAAAAGAGAAGAGGAATAGAAAAAGGGAAGAGAATAAAAGAAGAAAGATAGAAATGAAGAAGAAAAAAAGAGAAATAAAACCATAATCATACATGCTCCCACACACACATATAAACACTTGTAGCCAGGTGTGGTGGCTTACACTTGCAATCCCATTGGCTCAGGAGGCAGAGGTGGGAGGATCCCAAGCTTGAGATCAGAGGTAGTCTGCATAACTTAGTGACACCCTGTCTCAAAAAGTGAAAAAATGGACACCACAGTGGTCCAGCACTTGCAAAGCCTGCAGGTGTGAGACCCTGGGTTCAAACCCCAGTACTGAAAAAAAAAAGAGAAAAAGAAAAAGAAAAAAAAAAAAGAAACGAAAAGAAAAGAAAGAAAGAAAGAAACCACTTGTGTGTTCTCACAAGTGGAATCTGAACTGTGGAGACACAGTTCCATAGAATGAAATGAACACTGCAGAATGAAGTGAACACTGCAGAACACAGGGTGGCAGTGTTTTCACACAATCCATGGAAGCAGGCTGTTTAGGGGTCAGAGTTTCTGTGCAGGTTCCCTCTATTGAGTGGATATGGCAGGTAACCCCACAGTGTCTGGGGTTTAAGTGGGACACTGAGTGCCCATAGAGTCTGTTCCACATATATTCTGTGTCTACTGTACTGTTAGAGAGGCAGTGGAACCTGTGGGGGCCTCCCTGGACTTCTTCCTGTCCCATGTAGTTTGGGCATCAATTCCCCAAATCTGAGATCTCCACCCCAAAGCCTACAGCATGGAGGGAATATGGATGCTATCATGGATTTTTATTGCAGGGCTTTCCATCCACTTAGGAGTCGACTTGGGAGGTCCAGATCCCACTGTGATCTCCTCAATTTTCCCCCTGCAGTGGGTGGGATGACATCCAACCACCCCGGGGGGAATCTACAGCACCAGCAGGTCTGTCGGGGAGCAGTGATCATGCTCAAAACTGCTCTGGGACTAATTGTGCAGCAGCACTGTGTGCTGAAAATGCACACTCTGCCCGAGTGGGACTCAGTCACCTCGGCAGACCCCTGCCTACTCCAAGTGCAGTAGCATAACTTAGAATCACCTCTGGTGTGTCTGGGATCTGGGTGTATGTGTGCCTGTATGTCTGTGAAAATCATGTCTGCACAACTGTCCCACCACAATAGAAAGGAGGGAGCTGTGCCACAGGCCTGGTTGTGCGCCTCTGGCTCTGGTTTCCCAGGCCCCTCTGCAATCACTCCCCACACCCTAACATATCAACTCTCATGGATCTGATCCCTATTTTCTTGTGTGGTGGTTCTACAATAGCCCAGCATCTCCAGCTGTGCAGCATGCACCACTAGGGATGGTGCTTCTGTGTGCCACCTCAAACTGACTCACCCGGAACTTGTAGCCTGTGTCCTGTGGGCAGAGTGACAGTGTGATCCCAAGGTTGCATTCCGTGTTAAATCCAGCCCCCATGAATGTGTGGGCAAAGTCCCCTGCAAGTCTCTGAGATTCTATCTGCCATCTGCATGATGGCAAAATGGTGACCCAGCTGCTGTCCTCTGTGTAGGTCCTCTGGAGCCAGATCCACGCTTTCAATGTTCATCCAGTTTCATTCACTATCTCCCAATCTAAACTATGACTGTTTCTATCTAGTCAATGTGAGTTCCAAACTCTTAATCAAGGCTTCCCTCTACTCCAGGACAGAAGGCGTGTGCTATCTGTCTGCCATCTTGCTTTGATCCCCCTCAAAACAAATTTTTGAAGTAGAAATAATTATCCTTAAGGATAAGGAAATAAAAAATTAGGTCATTTAAAAGTCATGCTATGACACTGCCTTGGAAATAGCGTTCAAATCCAGAATACTTTCATGCTAGTTTTCTTGTCTTGAGTTAGATGTCAATTAGAAAATTCATTTGTATATAGAGATTCTACTGTTTTGCTAGAATAATTGTTCACAGATAGTTTGAGGTTGCATGTCAAAACACATTTTTAAATGAAATAGTTACATTGTCTATTTTTCATTACAGGGAATAGGCTGATGGTGTTTTCTGCTTTTAAATAAACTTATCTATTAATACTACATAGGTTGGTTTGTTGTTGTAAACTAGATTTTGGAATCCAATAAATTTTCTATCTAAAATGTACTTAAAGAATGCTTAAAACTCCCTGCTATTTTCATGGAATTCTGTATCATTCCTCAAAATTCATATGTTAAAGACCTATTCCTTAGTACCTCAAAATGTGATTATATTTGGGCATGTTGTTGTTGTTTGGTGCCATCAAGTCTGGTCTAACTCAGGGACACACAGTGTTTTAAAAGGTACTTAAGTTATGATAAGGACATTACGTTTGACCCTATTCCAATATGATTAATGTCTTTATGTTTTTTTATTGAGTACTCTTAAATTGGAACCAACTCATAGTGACCCATTGTACAACACTATGAAACACTACCCAACATTGTGTCATGAACACAATCTTTTTATTTTTGAGCCCAATGTTGAAGACACTATGTTTCTTCTCATTTTGACTTATTCCACACCAGGAAAAAGAGATCTCAGGGGATTTGCTCTCTTCTCATCATTAAGATTGACTGTTCTTTCATAAGGAAATCTTCCTCAGTTGCTTCTTGAATGCCTTGTAGTCTGGGGGTGCTCATTTTCTGGCACTATATTTGACAGTGTTTCTTTGCTACTCATAGGATTTTCAATGACTAATCCTTTTGGGAGTAGGCTTCAGGGTTGTTCTCCCTAAGTCTGTCTTAGTCTGGTAGCTCAGCTGAAACCTGTCCACCATGAGTGGCCCTGCTGGTATCTGAAGTTCCAGGGGCAGAGGGAAGACATTGTGAGGAAACAGCAGGAAGATAGCCACCTATAAGCCAAGATGAGGGGTCTCTGAAGAAACCAACCTTATTTTCACCTTGATCTCTAACATCTACCTTCCAGATTGTGTGGAAGGTAACTTTTGTCATTTAAGCCATTCACTGCGTGGTACTTTATATTTGTTATGGGAGCCCTACCAAACTAATGCACAATCTTATTTCATACTCCAGTAACTGATTTCTTTTGGCTCACATATTTGAATAGTGTCACTTGAGAGTCACTTATGATATTTAGAAATCTTCTATGGCAACATGTGGAAAGAGAAATATAATAAGTCATCCAATATATAAAATGATTATAAGCAGATATTTGTGATGGGCTATTAAACACTCTGGATGTAATATAAGTATTTAGAATCTCTTTGTAATTAAATTTAGTGCATAACAACTTGCAGACTGTGCTGTTAAGAACATTAAATCATAAGATTGACATTATGAATTCATAGTTAAATATTTATAAGACTTTATTTGAAGATAGTGAAAAAATCTTTCACCCTAACAGGTCTCCCCACTTGGTCTACCAATGTGTTTGACATCACTGAGTTCACCACTTCTTTGCCATAGGCTACTAACAAACTTTGTTATTATGCAAATTTTTCATTTTTTTTGTTGTTGTTATTGTTAGGTTCTGTTGAGTCAGCATCCGACTCATAGTGACCCAAATTTTTCATCTAGGAAGGAAAAATTTACCTTTGAATTATTAATATTGTAGCATGAATTAGTTTAACGTATTGTGTAGCCAATCAGTTAATCACTTCCTTGGGGCAAATGAATATGTACATTTTTAAATTTTTATTTTTATTGACAAATATTTATATATTTATGGAGTACAATATAATTCTTCAATACCTGTATCCATCATGGGAAACAAGGTTAGTTAAGATATCCATCATCTTACATACTTATTTCTTTGTGATTAGAACATCTATTATTAATAATTTTGAAATATATGATACATTAATTATACTCACCATGCTATGCAACACAAGCTTATCATTCTTTTCTACCACATAATATCCTTTGTCCAACACTTCCCCTTTTCTTCACCACCCCATACCCTTATTCTACTGTCTAATTCCATGAGTTTGAACTTGTAGATTCCATGTACAAGAGAGATCATGTGATTTTTGCCCTGTCACATCTTCCTTATGGTACTGACCATGTCTTCCAGATTCATTCATGTCATCATAAATGACAGATTTAATATTTTTAAAGGCTGCATAGTATTCCATTATGTATTGTATTTCATTGCTATATATTTAGTTTTTTCCCCAAATATTAGCTACTATGAATAATGTTGCAATGTATGTGAGAGCACGTAAATTCATTCATATTTCTGATATCAAAGAAGATACACAAAAGACTTACAGACACATAAAAATGCTCATCATCACTAATTAGGGAAATGCAAGCTAAAATCACAATGAGATATCACCTTACAACTATTAGAATGGCTACTATAAAAAAGATAGAAGATAAGTGCTGAGATTCCAGAGAAAAGGCAACACTTGCCTTTTGAGAATGTAAATCAGTATAGCCATTTTGGTTAACAATACGGTGGTCCCTCACAAAACTGTAAATAGAGTTATCAAGTGACATATAAATCACACTCCTGGGCATGTATATTTTGATCGAAAATAGTTGAAAGCTGAGCCAAGGCTGGTCTGTACTGTGGGACAGTATGTGCAGAAGGAAGGGGAAAATTAAAAGAAATAGTTGTGCAAGGGAAATTACAGGCTACAACCAATGAAAACTTATTTTTTAAGCCTGTACCTGGTACCACTTAGAAGTATGACAAGAAATGTGGATAATTTTAACATTTATAAATTGAAAATAAATGCAGAGAAGTGCTGTGCTAGTAGACATTTCTCAGGCATATGAGGGCAATTAGCTCACAACAACAATCTTCACATGATTGTGTATCTTAAAGAAACTATGCCACACATTGTGAAATAAAATATTTATAGAGAAAAATGTAAGATATGCACACATCCCAGTTTGCTTGGTCATTCATTGTTTTCTCCTTTTATCCTCTAGCAAGTATGTATTGAAACACATGAAATTCTCAAGATTTGACCATTTCAACCCAGAAACATAGCAATTTTAATGTAGTTTAACCTAATATTATTAATATCTCCTTTAGTCTGAAGAATGTCTAAATCAGGAGAAAAATTGGTGATTTTAAAAAATTGTATATTATTACCCTAAGTAAATGACCATAATATTATAATTTTCCCAGGGATAGCTAGTAATGATCTCTCTTATTTCTCTTATTTGCAACTATAATTTGATAGATTTAAAAACATTTTCCTTGTTGAAATGCACACATGCACATACAATTGTACTGAGAGTAGGTATCAAAACATAAATTCTTCCCCCACAAAAGATGAGTTTGAAGACTAGTAATAAGAAAATAGTTTTAATTAATGTACTTAGAAGACATACAGCTTGTAAATATTTTAAATTATTATATCTTTTGAGGATAAAGTGGAAATATTTTAAAAGAAAAGACAAATTCACTCTGTCCATAATGGAAATTGATCATGTTCCCCGCATATGATTTCATTCACATGCAGATTTCATGCAACAGAGACATAAAGATTTCATTCTCTCTTTTACTATATAACAGAGCTGCTTCAAACTAAACTCTATAGATACTGAAACCTCTCCTAGGACCACAATAAAGTCAAGGAATAATAAACTTTGTCAGATGGCTAGCAGTCCAAATCAATTACCTGGCAACATAGACATATACTACTTCTCATAAAGAGAATGGAAACTTGTCTAATAAAATAAAGTCATTTTCACTACCATTATAAGTAACTTTTATTGCTTTGTGGTGTTTTTCCTTGGTTATTCACTCTTTATGATATAAAATAATCAATAATGTAAACTCCAGTGATTGAAATTGAATTAGTACATTCCAATAACACTGAATCTATCTTTTATTTATTTCTAGCATTTTATTTCAATCATTACTTGATTTTTTTACATTGCTCCTTCTCTATCCTTTATCATTCAATATGTTGACCAAACCAATGAATTGCTTTTGAGTTAAGGTTAATGCCAATATTTTTGTGCTTAACTATAATTACTTGGTTTTCAACGGCAGTTTTGTCTATTTATTCCGTTCATCATTGTGTTGTAAAAGGCACAGAATAATGTGGAGGTCTGTTGGCAATTTTCCACTGCTAGAGAAATTCATATTCTTGAAAAATCCAAAAGCATACTCATCTGCAAAAAACTGCTTAAGTACAGGAATCCACTAGAGTCA
Source organism: Pedetes capensis (assembly GCA_007922755.1). NCBI lineage: Eukaryota > Metazoa > Chordata > Mammalia > Rodentia > Pedetidae > Pedetes > Pedetes capensis. Next base: position 23,436 of record VMDO01005177.1, read on the forward strand.
CAAACACACACTGGGGGGCATGTGTGAGAATGACTTTAGTTGCATATTTTAAAACCCCTAACCATGACAATATTTTATTAATAGTTAAGTTGAAAATCCCATTGGGCCTAGGTTTTCTTTTCTTTTCAAATTTAAGAGTCACTATACTGATTAAATTCATCTACTTAAACTTTTAAAATTGGTTTACAATATTAATTTATTCTTTGCAAATATGCCTATAATTCCTAAGTGCAGAAATGGATGTCCTCATCATTTCTTAGCCACCCCCAAAAAATTGATATTTCACATACATACATACACACACATCCTGAAAAATAAAATTTAAACCTGAATGCAACTATTTGCTCAAGATTAGACGTTGAGTGAGATAATTGGGAAATAGAATTATATTTGTGTTTCCATAGATTGATGCATTGTATCTTTCCAAAACAGAGCTACAGTTAGGAAACACCATTAAGGAACAAAGTCTTCAGTTTATATAAAGGTCACAGAGAATTGAGCCCTAACTCATTCCATAATTATTATTCACACATGACAACAAGAAGAGAGGCAAAATCTCATATAATTTAACTGTCTAGTTTATAGTTTTATATATTTTTGAAAAAGGCTAAACCAATGTAGAACAAGAATGTTTCCATTAAAGCAGAACAACAGCAAGGTATAGGTAAAAGGTGGGCACAGATTTCCAACCTCAACCTCTCATCTGATCTCTGCATCCCACTCTCACATATTGTGTACATTGCCATTTTCAAAACAAGGTTGCCTATATTTCATTCCCATTGTTCCCTGTCCTTAAAGGCCACTTTAACTGCCCCTTATGTCTTCTTTCTGTCTTTAATTAATCTATTCATCCAATACGTACTTTTTACGGAGTGTCCTTTTAGAGCCAGGCAGTTGCTAAGAGATGCAGAGAAGAAAAAGACATAGTTCTTCTCTTATCAGAACTTATAGCCCTGTGGTGAATGTATTCATGTAGCCAACTAATTGAAAACACACAAAATGTAAATATATACATAGTACAGGACAAGGGAACAATTGCCTGGAAGTTGGTGTGTGGTGATTAAGGACACAGACTTTGTAGGGAAACAAAGCCAGATGTAAGTGCAGTCTTTTGCCTTCTAGCTGTTACATTTTGGCCATTCCCAAACCCTGTCTGATCCTCCATTTTCCTGTCTTGCTATATTATTCTGGGGATTAGAGAAAATGCATGCAAAACACCTAGAATTCAGATTCTAGGAAACAAATGCTAGTGAGTTCATACTGGGGAGAAGCCTGGTCTGTTGTGCCAATGAACAGTTTTGAATTTTCCTTATATTTGTTAGTTATCTTAAATATTTTTAAGGAGGAGAATGACACAGTCAGAATGACACTTTAAAAAGATTAGTGTGACAACAGTGAACAAGAGATATGGGAGGGGGAAGAACCTGGACATCAGAGACAAGTTAAGAGACTATTGAAACAGTTCAGGCATGAAATTAAAAGGATCTGAAAATAGAGCATAGAAGGCATCCCAGGAGCCTGGATTGATAAAATGGCAGAGACTCTGCAAGTGAGATGAATGGGCACTGGTACCCTTCAGCCAGAGGAAAGTAGCATTGTTGTATGCCTGGCAGTTTCTCATGCTAAATTAGACACTCCAACTCCCCTAAATAGTCCAACAATTCTATGAGATATACACTGATTCCCCCCCCCCCTTTTTTTAGACAAATATTTAGGAAGTTTAACTTATTGAAGAATGTATAGGCAGAAAGTACATGAATAAGAGTCAGGTCTTGGACTTTTGCTGCTAGAATATATGAACTACCAATTATTAAACAACTCTATCTTACAGAACAATATTAATAGAATATTGGAAAGTGATGGTAATAAAGGCAGAAATAAAGCAGAAATGTTGGGGATGCTAAGGAAACAGCCTACATCCTTCCTTTCACTCCATTCTATGCTCCCAAGTGGAAAACATGCAGCTCAGCCAGTGTGAGACCCCATCCCCCACTTTCTCCCACTGGGGCTCCTCTCCACCCTTGTTTGTACCCTCTGGCCTCTATACTTGCTTCATTTAAGCTACTTAAGGAACATGGTTAAGGAACATATTAAGCATGCTCTTCAGAGTTAAGAAATAAACAAGATTCCTCTTGATTTAAATTCATTTTTAAGCTTTATTATTATTATTATTATTATTATTATTATTATCTTGGATAGGGTCTCACTAAGGTATGCAGGCTACCTACTTCCAGACTTGAACCAGCAATCCTCCTGCCTCTGTCTCCTGAGTGGCTGGGACTATAGGAGTGTGCCACCGCACATGGTCCATTTTTAAGTTTTAAGATGTATACTTATATTGATAAGTTGTCCTCAGACATTAATTAGCATTAATTGTATTCCCTTTTATGCAATAGATTTTGTGCATAATATTTGCCTTTTCATTCCATTTGTATTAAAAAGTATTTGGGTTAAAAACTATAAAAAGTTTGAAACTTTGACAAGCTATAGAATCAAAACAGAAGCTGAACCAATTCTGAGATGTTTTACTATAATACAAGAGGTCAAATATACATCATCTGGATAGCTACTTCAATCACTTGCCTATTCACCCTTTTTTTCTGAAAGTTTTAGTAGAAACAGGTAGAGCTATTTAGTGCAAGGGATGTGTGGAAAGCCCATGTTTATAAATAATATTTAGGAGAACTAGTAGGCCATAATAAGAGGAAAGAAAAGGTTACGTATTAAGTTGAAAAAGATCTAACATTTAAGGATATAGTAGTAAAATCTACTTCTCTAAAAAGTATTAATCACAGATACAATCACACTTGTTTTCCTGACATTTCTATACTTCTCTCAGCTGCTGTAAAAATGACTTAAATCAAAAACCTAGTCATTTTACCAAGTCAAGGAGAAACTAGAAAAGTATTGTCCTTATTTGCATATAACACTTCACCAGTTAGATATCTTAACAAAACTCTATGTTTGGGGGATTTTTATTTGCTTGTTTTGAAGGTGAGGTTAAGTTAGTTGCTACTAGTTTCTAAAAAAAAAAAAAAAAATTGGCATTTTGACTCCCTGGAGTGATAAGAAGTCATTATATAGCTGCTTTTTTTATACTTTTAAGTAGGACCATGAGGATATCATCCCAGATATGTGAAAATGTATCCTACATGTATCAACTTCTAGGGAGAATTACATTTTATTGTCTTCTTATATAAATGTGGGCCCTTAAGAGGGGAGGGGGAAGGGAGTTATTACAGCCAGTTTAAATATCTCCTATAACTTGGGTCTACATATTTTATTTTCCTCTGGTCACCAATGTTATTTATAAATTTTAGGTTCTTAAAGACAGATAACATTTACTATGTATCGAACTGTGTGATAGCTCACACAGGCTAGGGAAATGGCAGTATCCATAGACTTAAAATGAGAGGACAAACATATATTTCTTAAACTATAGTTAAATAATTTCTTATTTTTTTCTGTTCTTCCTAAAACAATAAGATTAAGTTTTATAAGTAATATTTCATATTCTTTACAATGAAGCATTTTTTTCTTCTTATTCCTTGGCTTCTGGGAGCATGTGAGATGAGCTTCTTATCCCTTAGTAGACCCTCCATAAGGTAATTCTGGCTCCAGCACAAACAGAAGCTTCAAAAGGGAGCCTTCACAAACAAAATAACCCTTCAGTGTTTGTTCCTGAGCCGTGCCTGGGTGCTTTCATGGGAAACCGGTATTGGAGGATAAGGATGAATAAGAAGATGGATAGGTAGATGTATCAAAGAGCTTTCCATCACTGTCACAAAATACCGACATTACCAACTTAAAAAAGGTTTCTTCAGCCTTAAAGTTTTGGAGCTTCCAGTCTGCAACTATTTGGCCCCATTGTTTTGGGCCTGGGACTAGGCAGCATATGATGGCAGGAGCACAAGGCAGAGCTTAAAGGTTATATCACTAGCCAGGAAGCAAAGAGAAAGAAGACGAGACCAAGGTCCTTCAATCTCCTTCCAAGGCATACCTTGGTGACGCAAAGAGCCCTCAATCAGGCCCTAGCTCTTAAAAGATCCACCACCTGGGTCTGAAGACCTGGGTCTTCGGAGGACATTTAAGGTTCAAAGTATGCCAGAATTCAATGCTATAATGTCAGGGACTTTTAAAACTGAAACTGATGCATTCTTATAGAGAGGCCAAGCTTAAAGACAATATAAATCTCCAAATGGAAAAAGAAATGTCTGGAAAATTCTCAAGGTCCATATCCAGACCCAAGGATATAATGGAGATGTCATAATAGCCTATGTCATTCCCCCACATAATTTGGTCTACCTTGACATTTTCTTTTTTTCTGCATTCCTATCATGTGGTAATACGTGGTGTTCTTGCTTTCTCAAATTACTGCTGTGAACTTTGGTCCTGTCTTACACTGTATGTGTAAACTCATCATTGCTACCTCTCACCTTTCCTGATACATTGATATAACCGAAATAACAATATGTCTGACAAGTATTTAGCAATATGGCTTGGCAAATTATATCAGTTCATTACAAGTTATGATGTCATTAAGCAATTCTTTCTAAGATTGTACATTAATACTAAGACGTATTTAATACATGGTATAGGGAGAGGTAAAAAAAAAAGGCTGTAGCTACACTGTGACTACTCTTTTAAAATTTAAAAGTAGTAGTTATATAAAAAAATTACTTGAAGGTATATAACCAGATGATAATAAAGTTTGTCTTTGGATAGTGGAATAACTAAAGATCGACTCCTTTTTCTTTTCTGTATGTGCTATAATGGAATAAATAAATCTGAAAAATTGAGTGTCCGAGTGTGTTTCCTTCTGACAGAGGTATTGAATGCACTTTTCCCATTTCCATGTGACCCTTAAAAAGAAATCATTGTGAAGCTATATGGAAAATGTATTTATAGATGGAATAAGTGTACCAAAATAAGGATTAATCTCTAAAACATCATGAATTTTCCTGCACTGAATGCTTTAAGAAATACAATGATGAATAAGATAGGAAATCCTTCCTGAAGTTGGTCCTTACAGTGTAATAAAAAAGAGAACAGGAAAATAAATAAAAATTTGAGTGAAGGAAACATGATTTGGTCAAAACGTGACAAATTCAAAATGACATGAGTACTAAAACACTTGAACAAATGGTTTAAGATTAAATTAATCTAATTTATGGAGCTCAGGGTTAGCTCAGTTGGTAGAGTGCAGCAAAGATGTCCCATTGAGGAAGAAGGTACACCTGATTCACGCCATGAAATTTTCAGCCACATCATATGGTTATGAAAGCTGGACATTGAACAAGGGAGACAGGAAAAGGGTTGATATTTTTGAATTATGGTGCTGGAGATGTCTATTGAATATACCATGGACTGCCAAAAGAACTAACAGATCTATCCTAGAAGAAATGCAACCAGAGTGCTCCTTGAAAGCAAGGATGGATAGACTGCATCTTACGTATTTTGGACATGTTGCCAGGAGAGACCAATCTCTGGAGAAAGGTATCATGTTTGGGAGAGTAACAGGTGAATGAAAAAAGGAAGCCCCTCAGCTAGATGGATTGACCCTATGCCTGTAACAATAGACCTTGACATTAAAAGGATTGTGTTCTTGGCACAGAGTTGGGGAGTGTTTCTAAATGCTGTACATCGGGTCTCTATGAATCAGACATGATTCAGCAGCACCTAACAACAACAAGAAATAACATGGCCATGTTACTTTTATAATTTCATAACTTAAAACATTTTAATAAGAATTCCTTCTCCTCCAAGAGTGATGGCACACATCTGTAATCCCAGCAATGTGGGATATTGAGGCAGGAGGTTTGCAAGTTCCAGGCCAAAGACAGTTTGCATAATTTAATGAGACCATGCCTCAAAATAAAAATATGAAAACTGGGCTTGGGGTGCAGCTCAATGCTAATGCACTTGCAAAATAAGTGCAAAGCCCTGGGTTCAACCTCCAGTACCACCAAAAAAAAAAAAAAATGGAATTACTTCTCCATCATCTACATAGATGTAGAGAAAACAGAGGAGGAGGAGATTAGTTCTGCCTGAAAAGATGTCGTTTAAAATGAGACTTTGAGACAGTTATTGAAAAGGAGTAAGACATGAAAACAGAAAGGAACAAATAGGAAAAAAACAGAGGCCTCAAAGTGCACGTGTCCAGGGTGAAGTCTGCTGTGAGACATGCAGCAGGATGACCTGCCAGGAGCTATGTAGGGCTGTTTGAGAGAACTGGACTGCCAGATGTCAGAGAAGCCACATAAAACTTCAAGTCAAGAAGGAATGTAATGGTAATGCTCTGAATGACTCACCAAGATGGTGTGAACAAGAATCACATCTGGACAAAGAGCCAGATTTCCCCTTTTTCCACTTTACATCATTAAATTGTGCACCAGGATCATCTCATTTTTGAGGGATCCCCCAACAAAAGGCTCTGGGGGTGTTAAGAATGCTGGAATAGTGAGTCAGGTTGGGGAAAACTGTCTTTAAGTTTTCTCCTTCTTGCCTACTGCCAAAAGGAGGCATTGGCAGGGTCTCCTGAAAATTTCTGCCCAAGGCCTCAGGGAGACATAGGAATGCTAACACATGGGCCAGGAATGCAAACATGCAAGGGGAATGATGGACCAGAGGGACCTGAGGCCCTGGCTGCAGCTACCTTCAGAGATTACAATGCGCTGGCTGTGCACCAAGTCTGGTATAGGGAGGGCAGCTTCCCCCAGGAAGCCTGCCAAGTAATGCCTTTGTAACTGTCTATCCTATGGCCTGAAAAAATCACAAATTTACCAGGAGCTAGACTCCTCCGGTTGTTCTCAAACCCTGCATGCTGCAAAGGCCAACTCTGGAAACTGAGGCATCTGAGATTTTAAATCAAGAGGACACCACCAAAACAAAACAAAACTATAAGTTATAGAAAGATCACTGGTATGTTTTGTGGAAAATGGACAACAGGCAGAGGAATGGTATTTCAGTATTCAGATGTGGGTATGACAAACTTATTCCAAAAATATAAAGCAACTTGTTCATAAAGAAACTAAGGGAAAATGAATGACTTGATGAGATTAAAATCAGTTTATTTCTTGTGCTTCCCTGAGCTAATTTGAATTCATTTTAAAGTTTTACTTATATTCACTGATAAACCATTAGTCCAGTTAAATCTCTGCAGTTGCCGTTAAACTACTTTGCTCGTTAAGGAAAAATTAAATGGGGTTGAATTTATACTATTTTAATTATGAATCATGTTATGCATTTTGAAAACTTAGTCTCTTAGACTAATTCTATGAAAATCATGTAAAAAACTTTGCTTAAACATTTTCTTGACTAAGGTTGCATTTTTCAAGACATTTCTCAAGAGCAAGCTCAATAATTTGAAAGCCATCTGTTCCATAGACTAAAATAATACAGCCAGAGCAAGAAATTAAGAAAAAAACCTCAGTATTCTCCCAATGGGAAAGAGAAAAATGAAAGAGTAAAATGGAATTCCACTTGAAATGTTGAGAACCCTTACTTCTGACAATGACTCTAATTGGAGGAACACTTAAAGCACATATGTCTACAACTATACACATTAATCAACATATCATTTCCAGATTGTGGTTAATATAAGAAGTAACTTGCTCTCTCTTTGATGTAATATGTTTATTTCATTAATGTTAAGAAACACTGAGTTTAAAATACTCATATGAAGAAAACCTTGATCATGAGGGTCAAGTAATTTTGAAAACCATGTGTGAAGTTAAACATCTTTACTTGTAAACTTCATAGTTTAATGATTTTCCTATTGTTAATAGGGGGCTGGGATTTAGCTCAGTTGGTAGAGTGCTGCGCTGCAGTCTCTGAGGTCCTGAGTTCAATTCCCAGCACCGCAAAAATGGGAGAAGGACCTGGCAATCTACTCCCAAGGCAAACCCGGAACAGTCAGCTATTGAAAACCCTATGAGGGTCGCTATGAGTCAGATACCAACTCGATGGCACCTAACAACAACAACAACATTGTTAATAAGAAATTATCATTTAGCATGATAAAGGCTTACAAAATGAAAGCCTGCTAAGAAATATAATGATCATATGTTACTAAAAGTATGAGTGAGTGTTCAAGAGTAAAATGCAAAGAATTATTAAAGGAAGCAAAGATTTCTTAGAAGATTCAAACACCTTACATCACCCTAAATTTGCCTGGATAGTGAGCCATTCACCAGTACAGCAGCCAAGAAAGTCCAGTTATTCAAGAGAATGAATGCTTCTCTAGGCATTCAGTGAAAGATGATTCTAAATGTAGTTATAATAACAAAATTCTGGTGCAACAAAATGCCTGCACAGATAAGCTAAGTGTTTTGCTTTTTAAAAAAAGTTACCTAAAATAAGACATGCCCTTGAAATGGACACAGAAAATTTATTCAAATATTGAACAAGTTATTTATTGAGTGGGTCTCATGGATAAGGTATTCTTCTAGGTCCTATAAATTCAGTGATAAGTTAGATGAACCTGCTTGGAGTCTATATCTCTATATACCAGTAGAGATTATTGTTGTTAGGTGCTGTCTAGTTGGGCCCAACTCATAGGGACCCTGTACACAACAGAACAGATAGTCCCTGACACTGTGCCATGCCTGGCACTATGTCAGTGCTTGTCTGCTATTCATAGGATTTTCAATGACTAATTGGTATTGTTTCGGGAGTGGGTTACTATGTCCTTCTCCCATTTTTTGCTTTGCTTGGGATTGAACCTAGGGTGTCAGAGAGCATAGAATAGCACTCTACAAACTAAGCTAAAACTCAGCCCACCAGTAGAGATTGATCATGGATGAATAAGTACATAAATAAAATAAATTCCAAATTAATTAGTACAAGAAAAAAATCAGATGAAAGCAGGGTGATACTGGATGAAAAAGTGAAAAAGGCTGTTCTGCACACACTTGCTGGGAAAGATCTTTGAGGAGAAATTCTAAAGACATTTATGAAATACACTTAAAAACTAAAAATAAATAAATAAATACCCAGTGACTCAATATAGGTATGAATGATGATTTGGATTTTGGGCTTAAGTAATTGAGTAAAAGTTTGTGTAATATATCAGAACATTTAATAAGCAAAGTAGATTTAGAAATGGACATTATGTTTCACTGTCAAAATTTGAGAAGTTTTACCCTTAACATTTGTAAAGGTTTTGGCGACAATACAATGAGAGTCTAGATGTTAGATTTCTAACTATTTGAAAGTCCTAAGTCAAACTAACATTGTTTTAGGAAGATCTTATAATCTTGTGTTTGAAATATGTCTCATTCAGAGAATATTTTAATTTTTGTTTCTCTTCAACATTTTTCCTTTCCTATTCTAAGTTATTAAAAAGAGGAGAAAAGGAGGAAACCAAATTACATTTCAAAAGTGATTCTGAAACTTGTTTTTAAATGTTCTGCAGCTAAAGTAAAAGGAAGACACAAAGAAGTTAAGGAACTAAACAGATGGTTTCAAAGGGCAGCTCCAGATGATAAAATCAAATATTGTAATTACATGTGCAAAGAGCTGGAGTTAAAAAACTGAAAGGGAAGAACATGCTCTGTTTTCCTCAAGCTTAAGGACTTGAAGAAAAATATTCAAGCCCCAAGTGGCAATAATGAAGGATTCTAAAGGGAAAACATTGTGATGCAGGAAAAATCAAAAGAAGATGGACAGAATACAGAATCATTATACCAAGTAGAATTAGTGGATGACCAACCATTTCAAGAGGTTGCACATGATCAGGAATCAATGGTACTGAAGGAAGAAGTGGAAACTGCCTTGAAGGAATTGACAAAAAACAAGACTCCAGGACCTGATGGGAACCAATAGAGATGTTTCAACAAAAAGTTGCAGTACTGGAGGTGCTCACTTTTTTATGCCAAGAGATTTGAAAAACAACTACTTTCCCAACTGACTGGAAGAGTTCTATATTTGTGCCTACCCCCAAGAAAGGGGATCCAAGTGAATGTGGAAATGATTGAATGGTGTCTTTTATATTACATTCAAGCAAAATTTTGCCAGAGATCATATAAAAGCGACTTCAGCAGTAAACAGGGAGCTGCTGGAAAATAAAGCTGGATTCAGAAAAGGGCACGGAATCAGGGATATCATTGCTGATGTCAGATGGATATTGGCCCAAAGCACAGAATACCGGGTAGATGTTTATCTATGTTTTATTGACTATACAAAGGCATTTGACTGTGGGGGTCTTAATAAATTATGGATAACATTGTGAAGAATAGGAATACCAGAGCACTTAACTGTAGTTATGAGAAATCTATACATGGACAAGGAGGCTGTCATTTGAACAGAACAAGGGGATACTGCCTGGTTTAAAGTCAAGAAATGTGTGCCTGAGGGCTGTATCCTTTTACCATACCTATTCAAACTGTATGCTGAGAAAATAATCTGAGAAAGTGGACTTTATTAAGAAGAACATGACATCAGGATTGGAGGAAGACTCATTAACAACCTGAATTATGCAGATGACACAATTGTGCTTGCTGAAAGTGAAGAGCATTTGAAACATTTCCTGTTGAAGATCAAAGAACACAGCCTTCAGTATGGACTATTCCTCTATGTCAAGAAAACAAAAATCTTTACAACTAGGTCAGTATGCAAATTCATGATAAATGGAGAAAGATTCAGGTTGTCCAAGATTTTGCTTTGCTTGGTTCTACAATCAACACCAATAGAAGTAGTGTTCAAGAAATCAAAAGACACATTGTACTGGGTAAAACTCTTGCAAAAGACCTCCTTAAGGTGTTGAAAAATAAAGATGTCACATTGAAGGGGAAGGTGCACCTGACTCATAGCATGGTATTTTCAGTTGCATCATATGGTTATGAAAGCTGGATATTGAATAAGGGAGACAGGAAAAAAATTGATGCTTTTGAATTATGGTGCTAGAGATGACTATGGAATAAACTACAGACTGCCAAAAGAACCAAAAGATCTGTCCAAGAAGAAGTGCAAACAGAGTGTTCCTTGGAAGCAACGATGGCTAGACTGTGTCTTAGATATTCTGGACTTGTTGTCAGAAGAGCTCAATCCCTGAAGAAGAACATCATGTTTGGGAGAGTGGCAGGTCAATGAAAAAAATGAAAACCCTCAACTAGATGGATTAACACAGAGTCTACAACTATGGGCATAAATATATGGGGAGACATATATATGTGTGTGTGTGTGTGTGTGTGTGTGTGTGTGTGTGTGTGTCACGTGCCTGACACAGAATCAGGGAGTGTTTTGTTGTGCTATATTTAGAGCAATTATGAGTGAGACTCCACCAGAGAGCATCTAACAACAACATTGTAGGTTATACTTTTGAACTTTCTGGTTATCATTATGCTGTTGTATTTTACTCACTAACAGATATAAATAATTGAAAAGAAAATTGTCTTTAAAGTGTGTGCAATCTGAATATATTGTTAGAAAAATACAAATATGCATAAATGCACAAATATAAATTCTTTTTTCAGTAGTTTTCCATAATAACATTGGTTATTAAAATGAAAGAAAAATATAAATTATATTAAGTGAATATCAAATTTTTAAATACAATTACTAAAAACTGAAAAAGTTCGGAAATTTAATGAGATGTTATTAAACATTTTTTGTAGATACCAAACTTTTGCTTTTGTAGCATGCTAGTATAGTAAATGAACATAGGTTCATCCAGTCACCAATAAAAATTGGTATCTTGTTTCATGCAAACTGTGTAGATCTCCATATAGATAATGCTCCAGTTCCCAAATGCAACTGTTTTAAATACTGTGTAAGTTTCTCAGCCCCACATATTTGTCAGTTTGTCATGCTGTGGGGGCTTGCATGTTGCTGTGATACTGAAAGTTATGCCATTAGTATTTCAGATACCAGTGGGCCACCTATGATGGACAGGTTTCTGCTGAGCTTCCAGATTAAGATAAACTAGGGAGAAGGACACAAGACCCCACTCCCAAAACAATTAGCTACTGAATACTCTATAAATAGCAGAGAAGCACTGTCAAATATAGTGCTGGAAAATGACCTTCCCTGCCCAGGTTGGAAGGCATTCAAGAGACAACTGGGGAAGATTTGCCTACTCAAAGTAGAGTCAACCTTAGTGATACAAATGGAGTAAAGCCTCTGAGACTTCCTCTTACTACTGGGGCATGACTTAAAATGAGAAGAAATATAGTGACTATGACAATGGCTCAAACATAAAAAGATTGTGTGCATGGTACTGTGCTGGGTAATGTTTCTTTCTGTTGTATATAAGATCACCTTGAATTGGATCAAACTAGACTGCACTTAACAACGGCAATAACATTAACATTTCTCAGAGTCCTTCAGTAGTAGAGGATAAAAAAAAAAGAAAAAAATACACTGGGCAGAACAGAGACGTGTTACTTTCAAATATTCTGAGGAAAGAATTTTTGAAATTATGCAGCTGTCCTTTCTCTTTCCTAACTGCATCCACATTACAGCAGAAGCACACTGCAAAAGAGTTGATTTTTGTTTTGAAGATCTGGGACAGGCATGTGAGAACCGGAGTCCTGGTAGTACCAAATATTAGTCAAGAGTTCAGGTGTTTAGGGTTACAGATTGTGTTGTACCTGCACTAAGCAGCTGAGTCTGAATGACAGAGGCTTTCCTGTCTTTTTTTTTTTTTTTTTTGGAACATTGTGTATGTGTGAGCATGTGTGTGTGAGAGAGAGAGACAGTTGGGGTGAGGGAGAGAGAGGGGGAGAGGGAGAGGGAGAGAGAAAAAGTGTTTGAAATACAAGGCCCAGGTGCCAGGTCAAAGGCTTCTCTGGTCTTCTCATAAAAATTGTACTAAATTTGAAATATCTATGGAAAACCTGGGTAGAAGATTCTAGAGGAAATTAGGTTTTAGATAGAGACTAAGTTTCAGGATATATATTTAGGAGCCATCAATGTATACACAGCAACTAAGAAGGTAGGCAAAAATAAAATCACATGGCTGGACACAGTGGTGCATGCCTGTGATTCCCAGTGACTTGGTAAAGCAGAAAGATTGCAACTTGCAGGCCTTAAGAAACCTGCACAATTTAGTGAGACCGTGTCTAAATTTTTTAAATACAAAAGGAGCTGAGAGTGCAGATCAGTGGTAGAACCACTGAGAAGTATACGCTAGACCATGGGTTCAGCCCCCCAGTACCACAAAATTAATTAATTAATTAATTAATTAATTAAACCATTGACAGGACATTTATATTGAATGGAAACAAAAGGGTATGAAGGAAAATTAGGAGTCAAAAATTAATAGGGCCAGAGGAATAAGGACTGACAAAAGAGTAACAAAACTTAAAGAAATTGGTGAGGGTGAGATTTAAAAATAATGGGATTGGAATGCACCTGTTATTTAAACTGTATAGCTATGAGTTTCAACCCAGATATTTTATATTATCTACCTTTTGAAACTAGAGTGTGAATCAAGCCAAATGTTAAATAGCTATAGGACTTGGTGAATTTGTTCAAGAGTCATGCAGCAAAGAGTAACCTATTAATAAAAAAGATTTCTTGTGAATGTGTCAAGAAGAATAGAAGAGAATAAAAGTAATTTTATTTATCCATCATTTTTTTAATCCTAAAAAAATCGAGTAACATAAAGAAATGATCAGCCCCAGACTACACAAAGAGTATATATCCATGCTATAGCAATATGGCCTATCCCAAGACCTCTAACTGGAAATAAGATGACAGAATTAATGCTTGTTTCATTGTATCCTCTGTTACCTGTTCTTAATGAAAGGGCCAATGCATCTATTGATTCCATATCATCTACTGTTGGGGTCCTAGAGGGTACCACCATAATAGGGGCCTATCTAGCTTGCTTGGAGGACTGACCTCTATCCTCCAAGGCAAGATGCCTCCTGTGACCTTTGTTCCATATCCAGGTCTCTCTTGGCAGAGGGTGAGCCAAGATGGCACCTGTCTACAGGACCCCGCTGTTATCTAATTGGTTACTCCCAACTCTCACCCTGCCCCCTGATTGGCCACTAAAGAGCATCCCCTGATTGGCCAGAAAATGACATCTGATTTCACCCTTTATTTGAATGTCACTCCTAATTTGTTGTGTCAGCCCCTTGCACCACCACCTGATTAGGCAACTGCCATCTTGAGGCAGTTACCCAAAGACTGTATAAGCAGAACTCATTCACTCCTCTGCACATTTTGCCACTCCACCACAGAAGGGCCACACCATCACCAGATCAAGAGAGAAGACTGCTTACCATCGCAGAGACCATCCTATCATCAGACCAAAATGGAGATCTTCAGAGACCAGCGGCACAGAAGAAGACAGCCTTCATGGAGGGCATCTGGAGGGCACATGGACTGCCACCACTGCCAAAGCCATGACATTTCTCCTACCCTGGAGGGTGGGCTTGAGGGATGTAAGAGTTGTAGCACTTATTTCTTTACAGGAGCTGTATAATAAAACCTTATCTAAAGGCATCCCAAAGCCATCCTTGACTCTGTCATGCTTGCCATGGAGGGTCCTGATCCCAGTAGGAGAAAGAGAACTAGCCTGGTTCTGGCCGCAGGGAGGGGCAACCGACAATCAACAAAAAAGGTATAGTAACTCTGTTACCAAATGAAAAACTATGCTGCTGATTTCATAACACTAAATTATAGGAACTCACATCATTTTGGATCCAGATTAAGTCTTAAACCAGTTAGAGGAAAAGACATAATTACAAAAAGAGAGTGGTGTGTTTTGCAGAACTAGGTGGAAGTTACTGTGATTGGATAAATTTTTATGACTCATGTTTGAAATTCCAGATCTTTTTGACTCAACACATAGTCACATTAATGTTATCAGTGACATTTAGATTGTATTCCTAATATTATTCAAAAGGCATAGTAATGTAATACTTCATTCTTTAATGTTGAATTCTCTACTGGTAAACTTTATCAATTTTATTTTTGAAAAATTAAAATTTTTCCAGAATTTTATAGTTTATTGGCTTTTCCATCAATCAAATTTCTACACTGGAAATAATGAAAGTAATAAAAATTAAAAACCTTTGTTGAGATGGAGTCATTTTGGGCATGAAATTGATGATCCATCTTCAGTAAAATTTTCAAAATCAAAGATTAACCATGCTAGGCACCATGGCACACAACTGTAATCCC
>VMDO01005177.1:38670-51170 GCA_007922755.1 Pedetes capensis
ATATATATATATATATATATATATATATATATATATATATATATATATATATATATGTAATCATGGTTATGATTGGATTCATTTTTTCAATGTTTGGACATTTGTGCAAACAAAATATTTGGATGACCAGACTCTCCCGATTCTCTACATCTACAAACATGACAAAATTACATATTCCTGTCTAGTAGACTTTCCCAGAAAATGACATTCCCTCTGCTTGTTTCGGCAAAAAGTAGAAAAGAGAGAATATTCTTGATAATTTTACAAAAAGGTTTTGTTCCTTAAACCATGACATAAATCAAATGAAAATTTAAAAAGGAGAGAAAGGAAAATAACAAAATCTGTTTATATCATACTGCATTCAAAGTTCTCAACATTACTCTCTTAATGATTTCTACTTCTATTTTTCAAATATTCTTGCAACATTTTACCATTAAATTTATTTCTGATGTTGCAAGTACTTAATGATTGTAAAATTCCCAATATTAACATGCGTAAAATATGTGATATTCTAATTGAAATAGATTAGTTCTTTAATACATTACAACTTTATTATCAATTGTTCCAATTTGTTAAAATCCTTCTTTCTTTTTCTCCCCAGCATTGATGGTTTAAAAACATTTTTAATGTATTCAAGATATGCTAGTTATTTAGAAAATATACCTAATATACATTGAAGAAAATGAACTCATGAATATAAAATTGAACACCCGAGGACTGAGGTACTTTTTCAATATAAGAGTCATTATGTAGTAAAAGTCGCATTATTTAATCCAACTTTGTTTAGTCAGTTACTCATTCAACAACAAAAAAATATAAGTGCCTTATATATTATCAAATGGGCATTTGTATGTATTTTATATCCCATAGGCTTATCACACTCAATGTGAAATTTTTTAAAGCATGGGAGATACTTGTCAAAGCTGAAGTGGACAATGTATCCCTTGACACATTGTCCCTCAAGTGGACAATGCATGGTTAGCTAAGCAGATGCTAAGTAAATAGCCAACAATAAGATATGTAGAAAGTTTGTTTTTTCAGTAAAAATGCAGAAGTCAAGGTAGAATTTCAGTCTTAACTATGTCAAATAAAACAAAACAACAAAGGAATATGGCTTTATCAGTGGCATTTTAACATTTTAAACATTTCATCTTTGAGTAATTGAACTTATAAAAAAGAGCTACATACTTATTTATTATATGAAAAAATAAAACTATAGAAAATTAATCTATTTTAATTTAAGTAAACTTTCTTGTTAATATTGGCTTGAATCCTTATTTTTCAAGGACAATTCATGAATCTTTCATTTAAAAATTATTTAATTTCACTATGATAAAAGCATTTAAAGGTACTTGAAATTACTTTGATTGAAATATACCTTCTTTGGCTATGGGCTGGGATTTAGCTCAGTGGGTAGAGTGCTGCGCCTGCAGTCTCTGAGGACCCGAGTTCAATTCCCAGCACCACAAAAATGGGAGAAGGGCCTGGCAATCCACTCCCAAGGCAATCCCGAAGCACTCAGCCATTGAAAACCCTATGAGGGTCACTATGTGTTGGATACCAACTCGACGGCACCTAACAACTACTAACATATTTGGCTATATTTTACATGAAA
Source organism: Pedetes capensis (assembly GCA_007922755.1). Classification (NCBI taxonomy): domain Eukaryota; kingdom Metazoa; phylum Chordata; class Mammalia; order Rodentia; family Pedetidae; genus Pedetes; species Pedetes capensis. The sequence goes on from VMDO01005177.1 coordinate 40,286, forward strand.
CCTTTCTAGAGAAAATTGAGAATTTTTTTTTTTCTCTTTCTTTCTTTCCTTCTTTCTTTCTTTCTTTTTTTGGTAATACTGGAGGCTGAGCTCAACGTCTCACACATACTTGGCTAGCACTGTACCATTGGGCTGTGCCCCTAGCCACATATTTATTTTTATTTTTTTACTTTGTATCAGGATCTTGCTAAGTTATACAAGCTGTCTCTGGCCACAAACTCACTATCCTTTTGCCTCAGACTCTTGAGTTGCTGGGATTAGAGGGATGTGCCACTCAGCCAAGCTGAGAATTTATTTTCTATCATACATTAAGTAAAAGATTGTATGATGAAAATACAATACTATCAATAAAATAAAGTACATGCAGAAAGAATTTTCATTTACAAAAGTGAGAATATAGATACTAAGACCTATCATAAGCTCCACAAAAATAATAGGATGGATCTAGAAGTAGTGGTTGTTGACACGTGTCTACGAATTCTGTTAAGACAAAAGGCTAATTCAGCAATCCCTGTACTAAGTATATCTTCAGAGACAATGAAATAAGTTGAAATGCCTTACTCTTATGTTCATTGCATCATTATTCACAATAGAAGAGATATGAAATCAAATTAAGTGTCTCTGATGGTTAATTTCACATGCCTATTTTATTGTATAAAAGGATAGCTAGACAGCCTGTAAAGTACTATTTTTAGGTTTCTCTGAGAAGGTGTTTCTGGAAGAGTTGCTGGTGTGAGTAGGGAAGATCTGTTCTTAAGGTAGATGGACAACCATCTGATGGGCTGGGACCTGCAACAGCACAAAAAAGGCAGGGGCAAGAATGAATTTATTTTCTCTCTTCTGCTAGCACAGATGTCAGGTTCTTTCTGGGGTTTCTCTCTCTGTGTGTTGTAGGTGGAAGCAAGAGGTGGGTGCTGACATGCTGCATCTGGTGGCAAGGCTGTGGCCAGAGAAGAGAGTGTCATGCACAGGATAAAAGGACAGGGGTTTATTCACAAAGAAGGGGAAAGGAATGGAGGTTTAGGGAGAGGGAAAAGGGGTGTTGGAGAAGGCAAGCACTCAGCTGCTGTATCTGCCACTGAGGAAGAGACTCCTGGGTGTTGTTACTCTTCTGGTTTGCAGGTTTCACCACTTCAGGGGCCCGGTGCTTGACTCCCAGAGTCTTGCCTCAAGAAGCTGTAGGTCTGTGTAGGATACCCAGCATTGTAGAGTTTGGGGTCAGATAGAGATGGGTTGAAGTTTAATGAAGGCAAGTTGGAGGAAGGCTGAAGGCTAAGCTAGGCAGATTAGTAAATGGCCTTGGGCCCTTAAAGAACAGCAAGGACCAGGTGAGCTTCTTTTGGATGGTGTTCAGAATGGCTGCTGAGCTCTGAGCTCTGAAGTTTATATGGCCTGATAGCCAGCCATTCAGAGGAACAGGGTTGGATCAGAAATGACTAATTGAGCATCAGGGGGGCTTTAGATGCTATCATACCTTGGGTGCCATCTTGGCCCACCTGATGGGAGGCGGGAAGAGTGAGATACCCAGATGTATGGCAAAGATGACCAGTTTCTATCTTGCCCCATCTTCCAAGTGAGCTAGTTGAGCTCCTGGGACCAGCCATGTTTGGGATACATTCTATCTCCCCGGAAATCCCAACAGACACACTTCTTCCCTTGAACATCAGCTCCAGATTTTTCAGATTCTGATCTCCATAACTTGCACTAGAATCATAGTTCTCACGCCTTCAGTTTCAGAATGATAATTGCACCATTAGTTTTCCTGTTTTTTCAGCTTATGGATGAACTTGGACTGGGCCATGCTACTCTTTTCCCTGTATCTGAAGCTTACAAAGGGCATCTTGTGGGACTTTATAGCCTTCATAATTGTATGAGTCAATACAACTAAGAAATCCTCTCTTATTAATCTGTCTCTCTATACATTCATCCTGTTGGATCTGACACTAGAAAACTTTGACAAAACAATATCCAATGGATGAATGGATAAGAAAATGGTGTATATAAACCCTATGGGATAAAATTCAGCCTTGAAAATATAAGAAAATACTGTTATTTGGGACAACATGCCTGTACCTGTAGGACATTATTTCAAGTGAAATAAGCCAGACCCAGAACATAAGTAGTACATGGATCTCTTTCCATATGTGGAATTTCAAAAATTTAAACTTTTGGAGGTATATAATAGACTGATAGTTATCAGGGGTTGGAAAGGTGGCCAAAGGATATTGATGATGGGTAAAAGATAAAAAACTTTTATGTAAAGGAATGAATTCAAGAGATCTGTCATACAAAATGCTGACTATAACTAATAGCAATGCATTGCTCCTGAAAATTGCAGAGTAGATATTTTTTAAAATGATGCATATGTGGATTAATGGATATGCTAATTAGTTTAGACACTCCACAATGTGGATATGTTTCAAAAATCACATAGTAGACAATATATACACACACATATAAATATATATGTGTATATATATATATACACATATATATAGTGTGTGTGTATGTATTGTTTACAACACACACACACATATATACGTATGTGTGTGTGTGTGTGTGTGTGTGTGTGTGTGTGTGTGTGTGTGTGTGTTGGTTGTACTGGGGGTTGAACCCAGGGACTCACGTTTGCAGTTTGCATGCTTTGCAAGTGCTGTACCACTGAGCTGCACCCTTGGCCCATTTTTTTTCTTACTTTTTTGAGACAGGGTCTCACTAAATTACACAGACTACCTCTGATCTCGAACTTGTGATCCTCATGCCTCTGTCTCCCAAGCTGCTAGGATTACAGATGTGCACCACCACACCTGGCTTTATAATTTTTATTTGTTAATCAAAGTACCAGTACCAGGAGGTGGCAATCTACTCCTGAAGCCATCCCGATACAATCAGCCATTGATAACCCTATTAGGGTCACTATGAGTTGGACCTGAATCTATGGCATCTAACAACAACAACAACAACAACAACAACAACAACTAAAGTAAACTTATTAACTACTTTTTAAAAAACAGCTAATGGGCTAATGGCATCTGAATTATCCGAAGGACAGAGAGGATATCTAATAAAGGATTCCAAGGAGCATGTAAATTCAGTTCTGTAAACTCACTATAAACTTCAAGAATTGAAGCTCAAAAGAACTCTGAGGATAATTTTGTAATGAAGTTTATAGATTGGGAATAAATTAGTGATAGGTAAATAATAAACTAAGCAAATAAAAAATAAGATAATTTCATGAAAAGTTTTAGAAATTACAAGGAATGAAATATTTTCATGTGACTTCCTTATTTTAATATTTGTAATAATCCGTAAGTGGAGGTTCCCTATTGATTTGACTCAAAATTATAATTTGGTTCCATTGAGAGATTTGAGAGAAGTGGGTATGTTTGCCTTTGTTTGGGCTCAGTGGTAAAGAATATTTGAATCTTTTCTTCTGTTGGAGGAAATTAAAAACAATTACTAGGATTGAAAAATCCACAAACAACAGTCAAAATAATCTATCTTAAAATACAAGAACAAACTTCCAGTTGGAATTTAACTGTGTAAATAAACAGCAGTCTCCTCTCCTCCTGGAAGTTATTCAAAAACAAAAGCTATCACAACTCTACATTCAGCAAAGGAAGGGACAAATTAATCTCCAGGTTTTGTATTAGAGGTAAGGGCTGCCAACAGAGTGGAAATTAGGCAGAAGCTGTGCAGGAGGAAACGGAGCTGAGAAGTCATAGCGAGAAACCCCAGTACTAGGGAGGAGAAGCAGCAGTGCACCTCAGAAAGAACTAGCACACACACACAAAAAGCATGCTGAAAATGAATCACTCACTGTGCAGTGCAAAATCTATGCTCTATGTTTTGTAAGATAACATGAAAACTGGGGTGAGTTGAGCAAATGCACGATGCTGCCCAGGACACAACATGATTTTGGGAACCTGAGGATATGAGGGGAAAAAAAAGAACTTGACAAACTATATTTTATTTTGCAAGATATCATTTTCTTCAAAGATAGGTAAAGAATACTTTTGGCAATAGTGTGAAAATTCTCCATTAGTTTCAACCCTTATGCCCTTAATTCAAAACTCCTATAAAGAGGTGGTTCAGAAAAACCCTAGTCATTCATGAATAAGTAAGTAAAAATGATCTTGACAGAGTTAGGTATAAAACTACTGTAAGAAACAATGAAGAGAATGATTAGTTATTAACAGAGCATTCAGTAGAAAAAAAATGTATCTGTCAGCTAATAAAAATTGTATCTATTTCCCAAAGAAGGAAAGAGAAAACTTTGATTAATAAAATTTCATCTTCTAAAGAAATTATTAGACAAATTCTATAAATAGAAAATGGATGATATTACAATAATAAAATATGATTTGGGAACTGGCAAAAAAAAATCAATTGAAGAACCTACAAGAAGCATTTGGGAGAACACACATTACAAAATCCTCAGTAAGGAATATGTATGAGGGGGAAGTGAGGCACTGGGACAAAAAAAATGGCATGGCATATACGAAGTACTAAAATTTTATGAAGAAAATAATAGCTAAAAGAAATACTATCAGATGCAGAGTTTTAACCTCCAAAAAGATAACAAAATTAATGTACTGAACTAATGTTATTGAATAAAATTATAGAAAAAAATCTTGAAATAATGTACATCTTTTAAGTAGTTATTTAAGTGGTACACTAAATGTCAGACAGAAACTGATCTCAAAATGATCAGCACAAATATATCCTAGTAACAAAGTCCTCAAATAATATGGAAAGAATACTATAGGAAGCCAGGGTAAAACAAAAAGTCACTTCTAAAAGAGAAAAACAGAAGGTTGGCCTCCTGTTTCTGACAAAAAACTTTTTGGTGATATGTTGTTAGGTGCCATTGAGTCCAGTCTGACGCATAGCAACCCTCATAGGTTTCCAATGTCTGATTGTTTTAGGATTGCTTTGGGAGTGAGTGAATTGCCAAGTCCTTCCTTTCTTTGTGGTTTTACTTGTTGAACCCAATTCTCAGAGAGTGCCGAGCAGTACTCTACCAAGTAAGCTAGACCCCACCGCTTTAGGTGATACAAGAATAAGAATATCAGAGGGCGTCTTTTTTTTTTTTTCCTGCAGTGTGAGAGATGTTGAACCCAGAGCCTTACACATGTTAGGCCAATGCTTTACCACTACTAGCCCTTTTATATTTTTATTTTATTTTGAGACAGGGCCTCACTAAATTGCTCAGCCTGCATCTGGCCTTGAACCTGCAATCCATCTGCCTCACTGTTCTGAGTACTTGGGACTACAGTCATGTGCCAAGGCACCCTGCTAAGTGGGGTTTGGGGGAGGACTATAAGGGAAGAGGAGGGGACTGGTGGCAGGGGAAGAAGGAATAGAAAAAAGTAAGGGGATGGATAAATAAGATCAGAGTTCACGGTATACATGCATGCGAATATCATAATGAAACTCATTATTTTGTACAATGAATATACACTTATAAAAATAAAGACTAAAGATGATAGAAAATAATATTATTTCCTTAAACCCTGTAGTGAAGCAAAATAGGGAGAAGATGAGGAGGAAGAAAAGATATGTTAATTTTATTTACTAGGGAAATAATAAACAATACTACCACAAATGAATGATTAAGGGAAATACATAAAGGTGTAAATTGTAATTCTAAAGATAACTCTAAAAAGCAAACTGTCGTACATATCAGAAGTGGTAAGTGCAGAAAACACATCACATACTAAAAGACTTTCAGAGAAAATAAATAATACCAGGGAAATGAACATAATGGTTATCACATCAATAAGTGTAAATGGTCTAAATTCATATATTAAAATAAAAAATATTACCAGGAGTGATAACACACATCTGTAATCCCAGCACATGAGAGGCTGAGGCAGAAGGGCTGACATGAATTCAAAGCCAATCTCTTTTATAGAATAGCCTGGGATGACAGAGAAACCTTGTCTCAAAAATCAAAACCTAAAAAATAAAGCATAATAAAATAAAATAAAATAAATAATAAAAAAATAATAAAAATAAATAAAAATAATATAGTAAATATAAAAAATAAATATAAAAATATATAAAGGATATATAAATATATAATATTTATATAAATATATAAATATATATAAATATATATAAATAAATAAATAATAATATAAAATAATAAATATAAAAATAAATAAAAAATAAAAATAAAAATAAATAAAAATAAAAAATAATAAAAATAAAATAAAAATAAAATAAAATAAATGTTAGATTGGACCAGAAAACAAAAATTCAACTCTACTATATACAATAGATAAATGTTTTAAAAAGTTAGTTATAAAAATTGAAAATAAAGTCATATGGGACAAATTCAATAGCAGAGCAGAAGGAGGAGGGGCAAAAAAGAGAGGAGGGGAAAAGAAATGTAGGTAATAATTTTAATCAAGGTGAAATTTAGCCCTAAAAGTCATTGCAGAGTTTAGAAGATGTGCTAGGTAAGTAAACAACAACTTCTATTACAGATAATATTCATATCTCAGATTTATATAATATAATGTATTGCTTACTTATGTTAGAATCTAATGTACCTGCAATAAGCCAACAATTTAGTCTCAGACATCTTTTACCTGTCTATCTACCATCTTTAACAAAGTGACTCTCCCAATTCCTTGATTATTTCTCTTTTAGTTTTTGTTTTCTTTTCTTACTCTTTATTTTGTGACATTACCATTACTTAAATACTTCCCCATATTTTTACAAGAATCCCCTTTGGCCCGGAAACTCCACTCCCAAAGCTCACTATCTCTGTTTGAAACCTTGTCCTTTTTCTTCCTAGACTGCTGCACAGCATAACATTGATATGGCAATGCATGCTATATTGTTTGGAGGCTTTTATTATTTCTTAAGCCATGTATCTTTGTTTTGTTTTGTTTTGTTTATATTCTCTCATTTTATTGGAGTATATTCCCAAGTCACTATTGAAAAAACCTTGTGGTGAAAAGATTTCTAAATCTTAATAATATCTTTATTCTTCCCCTACATTTAAGTGGTAATATAGAATTCTAGGGTTAAATCATTGTTCTATAGAACATTAAATGTACTGCCTCACTGATAGGAAGTCCAATGATAGTTCCCTTTTCATTTTTCTATTGGTCAATGTCTTTTTTGCTCTTTTTTTTCCCTTCTCTCTGGAAACCTAAGAGATTTCAGATTTATGTTTCTTGCTCTGAAAGTTTCTATTGCTCTGATTCAACTTGTGTATTTTTAAATTAATCTTGTTGGTGTTTACTGACTGGTTTTAATTTTTGTACCTAATCCTCTGTAGAATTTTCTGCTGTTAGGACTTGACAACCCTACCCTAGGCCAAGTCATTTTACTTTATGTTAGTCTACTGGATTTAACAACAAAAAGTCTTTCAAGACCTTGATGAAACAATCTCAACTGATTTGGAGGAACTTATTTGCGTAGAGTTGGGTAAAAGTATTTAAAGAAATTTGGTTCCCAAAGGGAGGAGTAATAAACAGTTGTCTCTAGAATAAACATGGGTAACCACATTATATATCTCTGAAGCTTCTTATATTTCCAATTGTGTCATAATTATGTGTTTGATTTCTGTTTTCCTCATTATCTGGCAAAGTTACAAGGACCATATCTCTCATGTTTACTACTGATTTATCTAGAGCCTGTCTCAGTGCTTGGTGCACAGTAGTATAAACCCATGTTTGTTTATTTGTTTAATTTTGATGGATACGTTAACTGGTGAAAATAATTTTTTGTTCATTTGTTTGAAGAATTTAAAATGCTAATAGGATAAAAGCACATGGAGAAAGGGACAGTGGATGGAGAGAAAGAAGATGGCAGGGCAAGATGAGATGGTTGTAAGAGCCTTGTGTAAGAAACAAAATAGAGCATTATGTTTTCTCTGAAGCTGTTAATCTTTTGTCACAAAGTTTGGGTTTAATATAAATATATTAAAGGAAAATATTTTATTTATAGTGAGATATATATGTCAATTACCTTATTTTATAGACTACTGTCAATTCTATAGAAAATGATAAACATAATTTAAACAAAAGTTCAGTGGAATCAATTTGTTTGCCCTGGAAGTATATGTAAAACCATAAGTACCCCTTAGCAAATGCTTCTTTCACTCACATGCTGTTGTTGTTGTTAGGTGCTGTGGATTTGGTATCCAAGTCTCAGCAACCAGTATTGTTAGTGCTTATCTGTTATTCATAGGATTTTCAATGGCTGATTTTTTTTTCAGAGTGGATTGCCAGGTCTTCTCCCAATCCTACATATTCTCAGGCGGTCTCCCCTCTAACTACTAACCAGGCCCCATCCTGCTTAGCTTTTGAGATCTGACAGGATTTGATGCCATAGTGGTATGGCTGCAGACGTTCACTCACACAGCCACCATAAATTGGACTAATTTTTACAACATATGATTATACCACTGTTTAAAAAAAACTCAACTCAGACTAAATATCTAGGGTTACACATTCTCTCTCTCTCTCTCTCTCTCTCTCTCTCTCACACACACACACACACACACAACATGCACACACAAACACACAGAGCACACACATACCACACATTCTTTTTTGAAGTTTAACACTCACTTGATATCCATTATGTACCAACTAATAATTTTAATATTGTTCATATTGAAGTCATATAGTAGGAGATTGAGGGCCACAGGACGAGAGCAATCATCATTTGTCAGGTGTGACTGAGTATGTCCTGGCAACTGGATTCAGGCTCAGACTGTGGGTGCCATTTGTATAGCCAGAGATGGCGGCAGTCTCTACAGGGCAAGAGAGGAGAGACTAACGATGGAGCACTGGGCTAGAGTGGAATTACCTGAAAAGAAGGGATAAAAGAGATTGTCAAAATATGTAGACTGTAGCAGATTAACTTTTTAACTCTAAAGATAAAATGAAATGTAAGATAAAGTCATTCCCTTCTTCCTAATTACTTCTTTATGTCTTTAAGAGGTACTCTATTCTCTGCCTCCCTTCCCACTTCAGATAGTTTGCCTAATCCCAAAATGCATGAAAATCTTTCCATTTCCTTATTTATCTTCAGGTTGGAACTAGGTTCTCTTCTTTCCAGATACCTCATGGTTTGTGTTGTCTCTGAGAAAAACCATATATTCTGTGCCTTGCCTGGGCTCAGTAGGGAAGCTCCCATCATGAGTATGTCTGGCTTCTTTTTGTGCTAGATACTTTTACTACTGGTCCCTTATTTTTCAGAATGGATTGTTTCCAGTAGAGATATTACTGTTTGGGACTGTCAATTATTTCAGTTACTACATGATTCATGTTCTCTCTAAAAACTGTAAGATATTGGAGAGTAGGCTGGATTTAGCTCAGTTGGTAGGGCGCTGCTCTACAGTCTCTGAGGTCCTGGGCTCAATTCCCAGCACCACAAAAATGGGAGAAGGGCATGGCAATCCACTCCCGAGGCAATCCCGAAACAATGAGCCATGGAAAACTCTATGAAAGTCCCTATGAGTTGGACACGACTTGATGGTACCTAACAACAACAACAATTGGAGGGTAAGGAATATTTCTCATATTTCACATCAATGCCCTGATATAGAGTTTTTTATATGTGTGCATGTACATCAATATGTATGTGTGTATAAATACACATATCTCTGTTTATGTTTGTTCATTTATATGTATATATGTGTATGTGTGTGTGTGTATAGCTCTATCTATCTATCTGTCTATATGGGTATCTTAGGGAAGCCTCACACTAATTCACTAGTAGACGTAGTAGATCACAAAATCAATCAGAATTCTGAATTGGCAGGTCCTCCTCCTCTTTCAGGTATTTTAAAGGCATTGTTCTACTGTCTTCTGGCCTCCATGGTTTCTGATGCAAAGTTAATGATTTTGATTTATTTTCTGCATGTAGTATGTGATATTTTGTTTGCCCTGCCTTCAGTAATTTCTCCTTAGCTCACATTTTAAGCAGTTTGAATGTATGTGTCTTAGCATTAGTTTCTTCATTACTGGCTTCTTGGTTTTACTGAGCTTGTTTATTCAGTTGTAAATTTATGACTTTCACCAACTTTTATAAATTTGTTATATACTTCTGACCCTTTCTCATCCTCTTCTTCTGGGTGGTGAATTACGTTTATTATAAACATTTAAATAAGTTGGGTTTTTTCAATCATTTTTTTCCTGGATTTATTCCTTTCCCTTTATGGCTCCATTTCCATGTTCATTGACTCTTTCTTGTATCATCTTCATTCTACTGTTAAGTTTGTCTGGTGAATTTTTTTTTTGGTCTTAAATAGTATATATAGTTCTAGGATTCCTATTAAGTGTTATAATTTCTTTAATTGCTCTGATTTACCATGTTTTCACTTATTCAAGCATAATTTGTTTTTCAGTGTAACACCTGCTTTATATTCCTGTATGCTTATTCCAATTTCTGGGTTATCAGGACATTGAACATAATGAATTGTCTTTTCCCTTGAGACTAGAATAGATATTTCTGGTTCTCCATATATGAAGTAATTGTGTATTGCCATGGTGTGGAGACTGCTGACTCTCTCTTTTCTTCTAAATGTGCTATTTTTGTCATCCTTGTGGCTGTTTTTATTATTTATAACAAATAAGTCTGTTGGTTAGATGCAAATGCAAACTTTGCTTATGATAGATTGTATTGCAACACAACCTCTAGTTTATTCCTTCAATCCATAGTTAGAGGATGCTCCATGTTAATCAATTCATATCAAAAGTTAAAATGCTCAAAATAATCCAGGGAAATTAATCTTCTTGAAGAGTTTATTTATAATGGAGAGGTGCATTTTGGCTGCATTTTGCTTATAAAAAATTGAGATGTATTTCTGAAAATAGATACAAGGACATCTTTTTAACTCAAAGACTGAATTTAG
>VMDO01005177.1:56170-114951 GCA_007922755.1 Pedetes capensis
AACTTGATCATCTGATAGTTCTATTTTTAGTTTATGGGGGGGACCTCAATACTGTTTTCTTGGGTGGCTGCACTAATTTACATTCCCATAAACACTGTATAAGGGTTTCTTTTTCCCTACATCCTCTCCAATATTTGCTGTTGTCTGATTCCTTAAAGACAGCCATTCTGACTGAGGTAAGATTGAATCTTAATGCAGGTTTGATTGCATTTCCCCTCAGATGTTGAGATTTTCATTCATGTTGCTGACTCACTTATCTAGGTCTTGAATTGACTTCCTTACTTCATTTATCTGTCTTCATTGTATTTTCTTTGAAGTAATTGGTCATTTTAAAGAATAGGCTTTTGAATTCATTGTCTAGATCTTTGACTATTTCGGTATCTTTTCTTTTTCAGTTATTGACAAGTTATGACCTTTTAGAGGATTCATATTGGCTTTTTTAATATTTCTTGTGTTTTTGTCTTGCGTTTATGCATCTATTAGGATGAATGTCTTTTAGAGGTCTTTTTGCCCTTATTCCCTCTCTTCATTTTATTTATGTATTTTTTAAATTTTTGTGTAGGTCAAAGTGGGTACTTTTCTGTTAGGTCTATGATACCCACCATCATTTAGAGAGGGAGAGGCAGATGACAATAACAAAAACAATGATCTGACAACAAACCAGGCATTAAAATGTAACAAAAAGCAATTGGATACTTCACTTACATCCCAGTAAGATTAGAAAAGAGAGAAGCTAAGATAACATTGAACTAAACTAGGAGTTTAGAAATTATCAGAGCTACCTGTATTCATAACTAAGAAGTAGAAAGAAGAGGAATTAGGGAAAGGTTATGGAATAGATAAAGGATATCAGAATGTGAGAAAAGATATGTGTATGTGAGGAAGGTATAAGAGATGATAGTGAGGGAGAGAACAATGGAATAAATATAGAGGAACAGAAAAGATTCAAAACTAAACTATGCAGGACCAAATGAAAACAAAAAGAAAATAAAAACCCAAATAGAACACAAAAAAGCAACAACAACAACAAAAAAAAAACAATAAAATCATTTAATTTAAAAAATGAAAAGGAAATAGAAAAATGAAACATCAGTCAATCTTTCTTTACTTGCTAAGGTAAAGGTGGCTTCTCACCCTTCCAGAGTTGTCTTTTGCTGGTGACTCTGTGGCTGGAATGGCAGATGCTTGTTTCTCTGGGGTCCAAACCAGTTAGACCTCAGAGAGCTATTTGTATAGTCTGCTCAGTTGATGTAAACTGAGCACTAGTTACTCCCAATATCCTTAAGTGCCTACCCCTCACAGTCTGAATGTTTCTAACCCTCAGCCTCTGGCATTCCTTGGGTCTATATGCCTGCAGGGTTCCATAGTCAGTGCTTCACAAGACTTTTGTGGGCTTCCCCCACTCATATTTATAGTCACAGCTGGTCTTTCTCTATTTCCTTGTCAGCTCCAACATATAGAATCCACCTGCTGGTTTAATTCCACTGTGCAGTCTGTATTCCCCACTAACTGCTGATATATATTTTGATTCAAAAGGTTGAGTTCTTCATGCCACTTTTCATCTCCTGGAACTATAACAGGTTCTTTGGGTGGTCTTTTGCATATCTCATGAAGAGTGGAGGTTTGGGTGATTTGGGGAATATAAAAAGGCAGCATTTTCTGTTCCCTGCTGGCCCCCAGGATAGTTTCCTTCTGCTGAATCAGTTAGAAAGTTCATTTTCAAATTTTATTATCAACAGTTGATGATGATTGAAAGTCAATAATATATTGCCTCATTTTTCATTAATAATTATATTTTAAAGCAGAATAGTATTTTCTTTTAAAATATTAGCTTATACCATTCTTACATACAGTTGTTGAACTGAAGGTATTACTTCTTAATGTTTTAATATCTGTGGTATATATCATTGTTCTTTTCAATAAAATTCTTTGCAATTAACAGTAATACACACCAAAGAGAAGTTGTTACCAAGAATGGGACTTGAGCTTCCAGTTGTGGTATAGGATGTTGATTTGGGAAAGATGGGTCCAAAGTCTCTATATTTAGAAATATAGAAATCTCTCACTTGTCTGTCAGCTTCATGTGCTGTAGGGGCTTGCACGTTGCTGTGATGCTGAAAGCTGTGTCATCAGTATTATGGGTTATAGCAGGATCACACATGGTAGACATGTTTTAGCTGAGCTAATAGACTGAGTCAGATTAGGGAGAAGGACCCAGCAGCTCACTACTGAAAACATTAGCCATTGAAAACTCTATGAAGAGCAGAGAAACACTGTCAGATATAGTGCTAGAAAATGTGATCCTCAGATTGGAAGGGACTCAAAAGGTGACTAGGGAAGAGTTGTCTCCTAAAAATAGAGTGCACCTTAATGATAGCAATGGAGTAAATCTTCTTGGACCTCCATTTGTTGATGACTCATGGCATGACTCAAAATGAGAAGAAACTACTGTAAACATCCATTAATAATTGGAAGGTGGAATGTACGTAGTATGAATCTAGGAAAATTAGAAATCATCTAAAGTGAATTAGAGCATATAAACATCAATATTCTAGGCATCAGTGATCCAAAATGGGCAGGTATTTGCCATTTTGAACAAGATAAACATAGTATAATATCCTGGGAATGACAAAGAGAAATGGGATTGCATTCATCATAAAAGTGACATCTCAAATTGTCTCTTGAACTACAATGCTCTCAGTGATAGAATAATGTGGATACACCTACAAGGAGGGCCACTTAATGTAACTATTATTCAAATTTACACACCTACTGCTAAGTCCCCAAGTGAAGAAAGGGAAGATTTTTATCAGCTTCTACAATCTGAAATTGATTAAACGTGCAATCAAAATGCAATGATAATTACTGGTGAGTGGAATGCAAAAGTTGTAAACAAAGTGGCTCAGTGATTGGAAACTATGGCCTTGGTGACTGAAACAATGTTGGAGATCACATGATAGAATTTGTCAGACCAACAACTTTTTCCTTGCAAACACATTTTTTCACCAACATAAATGATGACTCTACATATGGAATTCACCAGATGGAACATAATGAAACAAAATTAGCTATGTTTGTGGAAAAAGACAATGGAAAACTTCAATATCAGAAGTCAGAACAAAACTGGGTGCTGATTGTGAATCAGACCATCAACTGCGCATATGCAGGTTCAAACTGAAACTGAAGAAATTAAAACAAGTGTCAAGAGCCAAGGTATGACCTTAAGTATATCCCACCTGAGTTCAGAGATCATCTCAAGGACAAATTTGATGCATTTGACACTAATGTCTGACAACCAGATGAGTTGTGGCATGACATCTAAGATATCATTCATGAGGAAAGCAAAAGGATATTAAAAAGACAGGAGCAAAGAAAAGACCAATTTATAGGTCAAAAGAAACTCTGAAACTTGCCCTTGAACACCAAGCAGCTAAAGTAAAAGGAAAACATGATGAAATTTAAAAAATAATGAGAAGATTTCAAAGGACAGCTCAAGAAGATAAAATCAAATATTATAATGACATGTGCAAAGAACTGGAGATAGAAAACCAAAATGAAGAACACACTGTGTTTTTGTCAAGCTTAAAGAACTGCAGGGAAAATTCAAGCTTCTAATGGCAATAGTGATGGATTCTACAGGGAAAATACTTAATGATGCAGGAAACAAAAGGAAGATGGAAGGAAAACACAAAGATGTTATACCAAAAATAATTAGTGCATTAACAACCATTCCAAGAAGTTACATATGATCAGAAACAATGGTAGTGAAAGAAGAAGTAGAAGATGCCTTGAAGTCATTGGCAAAACACAAGACTCCAGGAATTGATGAAATACAACTGAGATCCTTCAACAAACAGATGCATCAATGGAGCATCTAACTTGTCTATGCCAAAATATTTAGAGGACAGTTACCTAGCCAGCTGGCTAGAAGAGATTCATATTTGTGCCTACTCACAAGAAAGAAAATCCTACTGAACATAGAAATTGTCAAATGATATTATTATTACCACAAGCAAATAAAATTTTGCTAAAGATAATTCAAAAGGGAAGTACCTGAAAGTCATGCCAGATTCAGAAGAGAGTGAGGAACCAGGGACATCGTCACTGATGTCAGGTGGATATTGGCAGAAAGCAGAGAATGCCAGAAAGTTGTATATCTATGTTTTATTGACTATGCAAAGACATGTGGCTCTGTGGTTCACTATATATTATGGATAACATTGGGAAGAATGAGAATTCCAGAAAACTATTTGTACTCATGAGTAATCTGTACATGGACCAGGAAGGAGTCATTCGACCAGAACAAGGAAACACTGTTTGGATTAAAGTCAGGAAAGGTGTACAAGAAGGCTGTATCCTTTCACTATACCTCTTCAATGTCTATGCTCAGTAAATATTCAATGCACTAGACTTTATGAGGAAGAGCTTGGCATCATGATTGGAAGAAGACTCATTAACAACCTGTATTATGCAGATGACACAACTTTACCTATTGAAAGTCAAGAGGATTTGGAACATTTACTGATGAAGACCAAAGAACACAGCCTTCAGTTTGGATTGCACTTCAACATCTAGAAAACAAAAATTCTTACAACTTGGCCAGTACACAACTTCATGGTAAATGGAGAAAATATTGGGGTTGTCCAAGATTTTGTTTCATTTGGTTTTATAGTCAACATCCACAGAAGCAACAATCAAGAATTCAAAAGACACAATGCATTGGGAAGAGTTGATGCAAAATACTTCTTTAAAGTGTTGAAAAGTAAATATGCCACATTGAAGATGAAGGTGCATCTGACTCATTCCATGAGATTTTCAGTTGAATCATATGCTTGTGAAAGCTGGACAATGAATGACCGAGACAGGTAAAAATTGATGCACTTGAATTATGGTGCTGGAGACAAATATTGAATACACAACAGGCTGCCAAAAGGACCAACAGATCTGTCATGAAAGTAGTGCAACTAGAGTGCTCCTTGGAAGTGAGGATGGCTAGACTACATCTCACAAATTTTAGACATGTTGTCAGGAGGATCCAATCCCTGGAGAATGCTATCGTGTTTGGGAGAGTGGCAGGTCAACAACAACAATAACAACAACAGCAAAAAGGAAAACCTTCACTTGGATTGACACAGTGATAGCAGCAATGGAAACATAAAAAGGATCATGTGCATGGCACAGCTCGGGGATTGTTTTGTTTTGTTGTACTTAGGGTTGTTATGAGTTGGACCTGACTTGATGGTACATAACAACAAAGGGCTGGGGTTTAGCTCAGGTGAAAAAGTCCTGCTACGCAATTTCTGAGGACCCAGGTTCGATACTCAGCACCACAAAAATGGGAGGACATGGCAATCCACTCCTGAAATAATCCTCAAAGAATCAGCCATTGAAAACCCTATGAGGGTCCCTATGAGTTGGACCTAACTTGATGGCACCTAATAACAGCAACATATTTAGAAATGAAAGTTAAATAATGACTTATGGTGATTGATCAGCCAGAGAATATAAGGTATGTGAAATGTATAATGGTAGCTTAACCTGTCAATACTTCTAAGTAGATCTGTGGTCTGTTGTGTGGCTGTGTATTTTTGAAACAGTTAGACGACCTGTTTTTACTTCATGGTTCTCCTTTGCCAACAGGAAGGTTTATAAAATAGCATGTTTTTCAAATTGCTAAGATTTTAATGAATGCATATTAAAACAATTGGCATATCTTGTTTTCAAGTTTAAAAAGAATAAATGCAAGAAATGTTAGTGTTGCCAATAGTGACTATAAGGAGAATCCATCATTTTGCAGGGCAGATTTCATATTCAAAATACTGAAATTTATCAACTCTATAGAAAAAAATGAGGATATGGAAAACCCGATGTGAGGGAAAAATCCAGCTAATAAATTTTTAAGAACTCTTATATATTATTTATAAAGATCTGTTTTTTTTTTGATGTACACTATTAGGCTCTATTTTTCTTTCTCTTTATCTCTTCCACTTTTTTGCATCCGACAATGTTATATCAAAGCTTTTCAGACATATGTCATTTGTTCCCTTTCTTTCAGCTTCATTTTCTTCACCCATTTAAATATTTCATGGTGAAAGTCCTTGTGGTGTTCTCAAATCCATGGAATTTAATAATACAGTGTTTGCCATGCTGTTATGCTCAAGAAACCTCTTTTCATCCTCTGTTCCCCTCTAATGCTTTAATCTCTGACAAATGTATGCACCAAACATTCATGTGTATGTACATTGTTTTGTAATATTTGGAAATATTTTCCCTTTGTGAATAAAAAAGTTCCATTATATCCTTTAAAAGGGGGGGTTGGGGTCTCTCCATAATTCCCATCACAAATCTCTGTGTTGCCTGAAAAATAAACACAGGACAAAATACTTTTATACAGTCTTTGAGTTTTCGCAGATATCTCTGCTGGCAGCAAGAGATGTGAAATCACTATGAGAAGACTTGAGCATGTGGAATAAAACTTTTGAGCCTGTGTTCCCTACATAACACATTGAGGCAGTGCTTACCTTTTAATTATTCATTGTGGGTTAAAATCCACATTGGGAAAAGGACAAGAAAAATGAGGCAGAATTTGGAGAGAAAAATCAATAAAAGATGGTATGTTAACAAACTGTGCATGTCTTCACAATAACAACTTGACATCAAATCTGTCATATGATTAAATTTCAGAGTGAATGAATGGAACTATTGCTGTTTAGAATGGGCAAGAATGAGCAAGTAGTTGGTCTGAGATGTCTTCCTACCTGTGGTTTCTCATTTTTCAAAATTTTATCATCAAGTTATTAATTTTCTTTCCTTCCAGATTGTGTTGATTTGATTTGGAAAGATAGAGCAACGGTGATTCTGATCTTCTAGGGTTAATGGTGCTTTCACTGAAGTGTGTGTGATGGAGGTGTTACTGAACTTAGTCCATGTTCTGGAAAAAAGCTAAGTTGATTCATGTTAAAAAAAATGAGGTAAAAAGAGCAGTGGCCAGAGTTTAATGACTAGATATTGCATATTTTCTTTGTTGGGTAGCTTTGGAAGGGAATGAAATCCACATCCATTTGCCACGTGTGTCCATGGTGACTCACAGAAACTGAAGCTGGTACAGAATTCACCCTGAACTATTCAGATAAACTTATACCCTCTTATCATATCTATGTCACAAGCAAAAAGAGGATGCTGTTTCTTCTATAAGAAAAACCCTTCAGATTGACAGTCATTGCGAACACTTAAAAATGACCTTAAAGAGAACGAGTTAGCAAACCAAGTAAATTAACAGAGATACAATCCTCACTGTTGCAACTAATCTTGTCATTGGGATTGGAAAATTACCACTTTAGGTCTCAGTTACTGTTTCTAGATGTGTATAGAGTGAGTTTGAGGTAGAAAAGTTGACATATTTTTGCCAGAATTCTATAGAACAGAGTAAATAGAATACATACCTACATATAATTTAAAAAGTGGATTGTTTGGTTTGGTTTATATGATCACAGTTTGCATAGTCTCACAATGGCCATCTACATTTGAAAGTTAGAGAAACCTCCTTCTTGGTCCAAGAAAATGGAAGCCTTAGAACAACAGGTACCAGTTATACAGCTGCAGTCTTAAGGCTGAAGGGCTGGAAACTCCTTGGAGAGTCACTGGTGTAAATCCATATTGGAAGGCTAAAGAAAATGAAGTCTAGTCCACAGGTGATGGCAGCAGCAATAGACATACCCACTGATGAAGAATTGAGTTTTCATGAGCTGTCTGCCTTCCTCCTTCGTCTGCTTTTGTTCCATCCTGTCCTCCAGCCTCTTGAATGGTGCCACACATTCAGGGAGGTTTCCTTTTACACTTACTGTCCTGTAGGCCAATTATCTCTAAAAAGGCCTTCCCAGACACACACACACACACACACACACACACACACACACACACACACACACACACACACACACAGAGAGAGAGAGAGAAAATATGCTTTAATAATCTCCTAGGCATTTCCTAATCCAATTTGACAATAAAAATTAATAATTATAGATGGTAAGATAGCAATATATGTTTGGAGGTCATGGAAGTGTTTGCTATGAAAATGTCACATTTTGGATCCCCAGATATAGATGGTAATGATAGCTTCCATATGTATAGATAATCAAAAAATGTACAAAGTGATAAAAATTAGTTTCTTGGCAGAATACAAGCCTGTAGAATGAATGGTATTGGCAACTATTAGGTGTTCGGGAAATGATTATTCTTTCTGATTTTTTTTTATGGTACTAGGGGTTAAACCCAGGGCCTCACAATTGCATGCTTTGCAAGTGCCGTACCACTGATCTGTATCCCCAGCCCATTTTTTTACTTTTTGAGACAGGGTCTCACTAAGTTACACAGATTGTTTCTCTGCCTCCTGAGTTACTCCCATGCCTGGCTGTTCTCTCTGGTTTTTAAAATTAAAGTTTTATGGACAATATTTTTGTTGTGCTTTTTTTACATTTGAGTCACCTGGTTTTAATATTTGGCTGCTAGGGGACCAGGGTCCCATAATGGCAGTGTCAATGATGATCCTTTCATAAAGCTGGCTGAACTTTAAATTTTATAAATTAATCTATGATATGATTTCCCAATCAGGTATTCTTGGAAAAGGAATGATTGGTTAACATTCAAAAGAATGTATTGCATATTTGCAGTGTTGCAAGCATAAACACGCAAATATACAATGTTCACCTTTAGTAATTCAATAAGAAAGAAATTTAAAATTATAGCAAGTAATCAATGCTAATTGATTATTGGTCCCTGCTATCACAGAGCTCAATGACAATGGGCAAGGTAGATGTTAAGCAAATGAGGATGAATAAACATATAACTTCAACTATAAAGAATATAAAGTAGGAGCTCTAGGTGTACATCATAGAATCTATCTAATTTTAAGGATCAAAGAAGTGAATTCGCTCAGTTGATGGAGTGTTGCTTTGTATGCTCTGAGGCCCTGGGTTTGATCCCCAGCACCACAAAAATTGGAGAAGGGCCTGGCAGCCCACACCCAAAACAATCCTGAAATGATCAGCCATTGAAAAAACTCTATGAATAGCAGAGAAGCACTGGTGTAGTGCCAGACATGGCACAGTGTCAGGGAGGGTTTCCTCTGTTGTACGTTGGGTCGCTATGAGTAGGACTCAACTTGATGACACCTAACAACAGCAACAACAATACAGATTGGAAGGGGCACTTGTTTGGGAAGACACTTCAAGATAATTTTGAGAATCTATTTACCATAAATTCAAACCTAAATAAATTGTCAAGATTTGTATCAATTGGAGGAAATAGTGAACCGAGAGAGAGAGAGAGAGAGAGAGAGAGAGAGAGAGAGAGAGAGAGGGAGAGAGAGAGAAAGAGAGAGAGAGAGAGAGAGAAAGAGAGAGAGAGAGAGAGAATAAATCAAAAATTTTATAGAAAAAAATTACAGTTTTTGTGATCTAGATAAAAAAAAGCTTGTCTTATATTTTGATATTTATCCCTCTTTACCTTCAATACTAATCTTTTCATGGATAACAATTCTGTAACTTGTTTAAACCAAGTTGGCAGCAAAAACACCAAGTTACCTCTTCTGTATTTCTGCCACATAATTGATCTTCAAATGACTAAAGCTAGATTATAAATTTAAAATATACATAAAAACAACCATCATGAAAATCAATTTAATATTAATTGAAGCCATGAAAGGTGTCAAATTGACTAGTTCCTGATTTCTGATGTGTATTTCATGAAGCATTATGTATTGCCGCTTGAAAGTTGCATTATTGCTCTTTCACATGGGAGTCATTTTTACCCTCATTGTGCGCTGGGATTTAGCTCAGTTGGTAGAGCGCTGCACTGCAGTCTCTGAGGTCCCAAGTTCAATTCCCAGCCCCACAAAAATGGGAGAAGGGCCTGGCAACCCACTCCAAAGGGAATCCTGAAACAGCCATTGAAAACCCAATGAGGGTCGCTATGAGTCGGATACCGACTCGATGGCACCTAACAACAACAACGAGGGTACGATTAAGACTCTGTGAGTTAAAGAGAAAGTCTTTATTGATAAGATATACTGCCCTCAGTATATTATTGCAACTTCATTGAATTAATATTGCTTGGCTCTGATTCCAAGAAAGCTTTTAGAGGTCAAATCATATGTTACCTCTAAGCTGTAATGTATGATTTATGCTTTTAATTTCAAAATCTTTATTGTTGCAAAAATAGTGGTAAAATTGTTAGCCCCAAGGTCTAAATCTAGCATATTGATCTTGCCTGGGTCACGACATATGACACTATTAACATACTGGGATGAGTGTCCACAGCTTGATTCTTGAGTCTGTTGTTCCTTTTAGTTAAATCAGAAGACATTGTGAGCCTCAAGAAGGGGTTACTGCGCCAGGTGTGGTGGCACCTGCCTATAATCCCAGTGGTTTGGGAGGCGGAGGTAGAAGGAACGCAAGTTCCAGACCAGAAACAGTCGGCATAATTTAGCAAGACCCTGTCTCAAAAAGTAAAAAAAATGGGCTGGGCGCGCAGCTCAGTGTTCCAGCACTTACAAAGCAGGCCCTGGGTTCAACCCTCAGTAGTGGGGTGGGGGGGTGGGGGGGGGGAGTGGTTACTATGAGCCCCTGTAGGAAAACTGTGGTAAATTTTTAGATGCAAAAAGCATACCAAACATTCAACACAGGCTCTGTATTTAGAGAAGATTACCATAGGAAAAGGTGCATTTAGTTTTGATGTCTTCTCACCTCTAATAAAAACAGCAATGTAAAAGAAAAAAAAGGAATATTAACACATTAATCCCTTTCTATGTGACATGTTACTCGCAGGTGCAATGATCTTTGGGATATTATTTTATTATATGATATTTTATAAAGGTCCTATCACAATTTACATCCATGCCATACATATCTAAAATCAAATGGATCATGTATATTGAAATTTATTGAGCTGTCTATTTGAAAGTAAAATTAAATTATGTTTAGACTGATTGTATGTGTCTATTAAGATAAATGCTTTTTATTAACATTCAAAGAATATGTCAAGATCCTCTTTTATCATTTTTCACTCATTAATTTTAATTTTTGAGTAATATGTAGGAAAATATAACAGAAGCAGTTTCTTTACTTCCAAATCTGCAGTGAACTCATTTTTGGTGCTTTTATTAGTGGCACTTTTAAGTTTATAAATTAGCATTTTACCATGAAAAAAGGATGTGGATAATGGTTAGATATTGGTATTATATATTTGACATTATTTTAGCCTTCTTTTATGTATAATGACTTCACTCAGGAAATCCTGGTACAGAATATTATGGAATTTATTTATTATTTATGTACTGAGAGTTGAACCCAGGGCCTTGTGCTTACATGCTTTGCAAGTGCTGGACCAGTGAACTGCACTCCCAGCCCATTTGATTTTTTTACTTTTTTTGAGACTGGGTCTTGCTAAGTTATGCAGACTGCCTCTGGTCTGGAATTTGCAATCCTCCTGCCTCCGCCTCCCCAGCTACTGGAACTACAGGCGTGTGCCAGCCCGCCCAGCTCAGAATATTATGGAATCTTAAAATGCAGTATTAAGACCTTTCTGTTCTGATATTGTTAAATGAGTCAATTTTAAAGTACAAATGGTAAAATATGTGTTATTGATTGTTATCTATGAATGAATGATTTCCAAAATGATTTGGTTCATATTTGATGTTCTTGATTTATTACGCTCTATTATAAATTTTTTTACAGAAAAAAATAAGTTTTTCTCTACCAAATTGTATTATTTGTGTTCCCTAACTTATATTGTAGAATACTACCACAGAGACATGCCAAGTTTTGCAAAATAAGGCAGCATTACTAGATGTTATGTCCATGGTAACACTTCGATCTTATACTATCTGCTCAAATACATGAATCAATTCCAGCAGAAATATGATTTATAGCAATTTCAAAACAGTTTTTCTTTGTAATCTTGATGCATCCATTATGCTTAGTTTATTATTAAGATGTGTCTATGTGAAAAAGTAATTTGGCAAATATTATACATTCTTAACTATCTCTATCTTGCCTACATTACTTATTTTAAAAATTAGGCATAATTCTAGCCTAATGTAAGATTTCAGCTAATTTTTGCTAAATGATCAGTGTCCAGATAATAAAAGTAAAAATGTTTTCTTTTTAAAATTTCCTGCATAAGACCCTACTTTCATGTTATATTAGTCTGCTCTTCGTGGTTACCACAAAATACCTGAGGCTGGACATTGTATAAAGAGAAAAGATTTATTTACATAACAGTTTTAGAGGCTGAAAATCCTTGATTAGGAAGTCCCATGTGTTCAGCTCCAGTGAAGGCCACCTTGGCTATGTCACTTGTGTCATTCTGACAGATGGCATCATAACAAGAGCATGTGTGAGAGGAAGAGATCACATTCAAAGACAGGAAGCCAGAGTGAGATTTAAGAAGAGATGGGTTTGCTCTTTTATAATATATGACACTCTTCCCCCACACGACAGTCATCTTATTGTGTTGTGGGGGCTTGTATGTTGCTGTGATGCTGAAAGTGATGCCATCAGTATTTCAGATACCATAATAGACAGTTTTTGGCTGAGTTTCCAGACTAAGAAAGACTGGGGAGAAGGACAGTGCACCCCATTCTTGAAACAATTAGCCATTGAAAATCCTATGAACAGCAGAGAAGCACTGTTAAATATAATCTCAGGCTAGAAGGCATTCAAAAGATGACTGAGGAAGAGTTGCTTCCTCAAAGTAGAGTTGAATTTAATGATGGGAATGGAGTCAAGTCCCTGGGACCTACTTTTGCTGATGTGGCATGACTCAAATTAGGAAGAAGCATAGTGTCTGCAGCAATGGGCTCAAACATAGAAAGATTTTGCACATGGCACAGTGATGGGTAGTGTTTCATTCTGTTGTACATAGGGTTGCCATGTGCCAGATCTGACATGATGGCATGACACAACATAACATACTTGCAAGAATTAACCAGGGTGCCATGGGAACCACACCAATTCCTTCCAAGGGCAGCACTCTCATTGACCTAGTCATCTTTCACTGGATCTCAGCCTCTTATAGGTTCCAAAACACCTGCCAACACTACCACACTGAGGACAAAGTTACTACACATTAACCTTTGGGAGACATACTCAAATTATCTCCAAACTGTAGCATAGATTATGAGAAGAACTGAATGCAATCAATCAAGAAACCAAACTCTCATTCAAAGGTTGGATATGTGCAAAGACATCTTAGGGAAGAGTCTACCTTAGAAATTATTATAATAATAAATAACTACATCAGGGCTGTGTACTTTCACCATATCTCTTCAGTTTACGTGCTTAGCAAATAACCCAAGAAGCTAGACTTTATGAGGAAGAACATGGCATCAGAATTGGAGGAAGACTCATAACAAACCTGCATTATGCAGATAACACAACTCTCCTTGCTGAAAGTAAAGAAGATTTAAAACATTTACTGATGAAGATCAAAGAACATAGCCTTCAGTATGGGTTGCAACTCAACATCAACAAAACAAAAATCCTTACGACTGGGTCAGTATGCAACTTCACAACAAATGGAGAAAAAATTGAGGTTGTCCAAGATTTTGCTTTGCTTGGCTCTATAATCAACACCCGTGGAAGCAGCAGTCAAGAAATCCAAAGACACATTGCTCTAGGAAAAGCTGTGGCAAAAGATCTCTTTAGAGTATTGAAAAGCAAAAATGTCACATTGAAGATGAAGGTGCGTCTGACTCATGCCATGGTATTTTCAGTCTCTTCATATGGTTATGAAAGCTGGACATTGAACAAGGGAAACAGGAGAAGAATTGAAACTTTTGAATTATGGTGCTGGAGAGGATTATTGAATATACCATGGACTGCCAAAAGAACTAACAGGTCTGTCCTAGAAGATATGCAACCAGAGTACTCCTTGGAAGCAAGGATGGTTAGATTATGTCTTACATTTTTTGGACATGTAGTCAGGAGAGACCAATCCTTGGATAAAGCACATCATGTTTGGGTAAGTGGCAGGTCAGCAAAAAAAAAAAAAAGGAAAACCCTTTGCCCCTGATGGATTGACACAGTGTCTGCAACAATGGGTTTAAACATAAATAAGATCTGTGCCTGGCATAGAACCGGGAAGTGTTTTGATCTGCTATACATAGGGTGGCTATGAGTTGGACTCGACTTGCTGGTACCTAACAACAACATAAACAACCATATGTTAGCCTCCAGCTGAACCATTGTGGTGTCTGATCCTGTCAGATCTCAGAAGCTAAGCAAGGTTGGGCCAGGTTAGTACCTGGATGGGAGACTGCTTGGGAACACCAGGTGCTGCAGCCTTGGGAGAAGGACCCAGCAACCAACTCTCAAAACACAATCTGCCATTGAAAACCCAATGAATAGCAAAGAAGCACTGACAATAGTGTTTCCTTTGCTGCACATAGGGTCTCTATGAGTCAGACACCAACTTGAGTGTACCTAACAACAACAAACCGTATGTTAAGGTTTTACTAAGTGCCAGGTATTGTTGTACATATCTCTCCATGAATGTATGATCTAATTTAGTTATTATAATAGCTTTATAAATTAGATTTTATTTCTATAATCTCCATTTTAAAAATAAAGAATCTAAGGTGGGTTGTGATGGTGATAGAATTGCTTTTCTCATCCCTCCAACAGATAACAATGATGAACTCTGGGCAAAATTGTAAAAGCAAGTGGAGATTTCCTAATTCTTAACCTGGAAAAACTACACAAAATTTGACTCTTGATGGATATCACTTGAATCTTAATGAGTGAGATTCTTGATCATCATGATTTTTGTCTCATAGTACTCTGTATTGCATATTGATTGGGTGTCTTGAACTCAAGTAAAGATCTGCATTCTCATTATCTTGAAATATCAGAGGATAGAGCTCACGGCTGTAATAGCTGATAGAAAAATGAGGGAAGAAATAGTACAAAATGGAGTCATAGGATTATAATCTGTAAATTTCCTTTAAATTCTTATCTGACTTCTGAAGAAAACATGAACAGTCTCCATGGATACTAGCAGAATGTCAATAGTTAGAGGACAGAGGGACCCTTATAAGTTTTCAGTTTGCTTCCCCCAGTAAGAGACAACGTATGGAATTACACGACTTCTTGCATTAGAAAACTTGCTGAGTTTGAAGGGCTTGGTAAATACCTTAGACTTCTTCAAATATTCAAAAAAAGGCAGGAAACATAAGATCAAGGTGATTTATGTGCCGGGAGAAAATCAACAAAGAAACCAGAACCCCTGCCATCACAGCATCAACAATGTCCAGTTTACAAACAAAATGACTAGATACGTACTTTTAATTTCCAATTTGATTATATAAAGTCATAAGAATAACACTACCTTCATCAGAATAACAGTACCTTCTAATAGCAAGCAAATGCAGGTAATCTATAAAATCATGATTTTTAGCCTAACCTAGCAATTAATTCTCACATGAACCAAATTTCAAAGGGCGACTGTCGGGCATCCACTGGAGGGGAGGCCAGGAACAGCTGAAGAAAATGTGGCCAGGACGCCCTCAAGGACACACTCTGGGGACAGCTTCAGAGAGTCAAATCTGTTTAAGGAGAGGCTCAGCTTATATAGCAATTGGGGTAAAGTGAAAGTAAGAAGGTATAGCATCAGAATCGTGCTATGCAGCAAGCACCAACCAGTGTGCTTGTTGAATTAGATTGCCCAATAAATTTTGGGCATGCCTCAGGCAAGTCTGGGGCATGCCCTAGGCAAGCCCACAAAAAAAGGAAATAGGCAGGAGAGTATGTGCCTACAAACAAGGTCAGCAGTGGCAACGGTACCATCACATCAGCCTGGGTGACTTGGTGTGCCTCAGGTCACAGACAGGTAGGATTAGCGTGCTAAACCTGAGAAGCCTGCACATGGTCAAGGTATGCCTCAGCCCAGCCCTTGTCCTTCCCCACAGGTGACAAGTACATCTGAGGAAGATCTATAAAACAAAAAAAGAAGACAACACATGAAATTTTAATAAATTTCAGAAATGAAGTATAGAGTGTTTTTCAAATTCACAATCTACACAAGTAGCAAGTGTAATGGCTTCCTGCCCTCACCAGAGAAATTGAGGGAAGAAGAGTAGACCAGTGAAAGTGCCTTTGCCATATAACATGAAATCTTTCTCACTACCTAGACTCTACTTTCATAAGAAGCAAAATTATCAAGAAGCTTGATGGGGTCTGGGGAGGGCACCTTAAAAGCACGTCTGATTCTTTTTCATTATGTACCCAGGAATTTCTCACCTGTATATTCCCTAGAATATGTAGGCTTGACCTAGGAGTTGGTTTAATCTAAGAATGTATGTGAATTACAGAAGCATCAGCAACCACCAAAATGAACACTAAGTTGACACATCTATCCAGTAACAACTCCACAGAATTTCTCCGTGTAAAATTTATTTCTAAAAAAATCTTAATTTGGCCATAGGTTTTTTGAAACATTCTGTCCTCAGAATGTGACTATAAAAATCCACAGATAGGAAATGAGATGACTTTAGTCCACAAACTAAAATGTAAAGAAAAATAATCACATCCGATCTAACATTTTGTTTTGTGGATGGGTAGCATTTCAGATGCCAAAGTTTATAACACATATATTTCATGAAAAAATGAAGTTTATACATGTTTGGTTGTTTTGTTACTCTGGTCATTGAAAAATATGCCCCTTTTCTCTTTTTCTTATTACTTTAATGAAAAATTTGACCTTCTTTCAGTGTGTATACAACACACATTTGTTATCTTTAATTCAAGATTTTTGGTCATTTCTTCTATAAAGAAAAATAGTTTTCCACCAGAAAAAGAAACATGTAATGTATTCCAGGGGATAGTATATAACTGATGCTACTGAATTTAATTATTGAACTCAGAAATAACTTATTTTAGGTTACTAAATTTGCTACTGTGTGGAAAAAGATTTCATTGAGATCCCCTTGTGTTTCAGAGCTTATTCTAAATTGTAGTTTCTTGGAGGCACTCAAAAAGAGATTACAAGATAAAATCCCTTTATGTTTCTAAAAAAGATTCATAATCTTTCCCTTCCCCCCACAAAATGTTCTTCTGGTAAGTCAATCATTTAACCTAATACTGTGATAAGCAGAGTAAAATATATTATATCACTAGGGATAAATGTTGTGCAGTATAATATACATGAGAATAATAAGTGTGATTTTTTTCATTTAGATAATCAATAGAAAACTTCCTGCCTTTCAAACACCTTTTAATTTAGATATGGTTTAAACATTCCATCCCAAACTGATGAGAAGAGCCAAATGTCAACTAGGAATGTTGTGATTTATTTCAGTAATATTTGAAAGTCTAGTTTTCCTTTAAAATGTTCCTACAGGAATATTTAGAATGTAGATATGCAGAAAAAATCCTACAAAAATATTTCTTTGGCATCTACTTCATAAGTACTCTTAGTTATTCTCAATAGCTATTGGCCTTATGGAGTTCCTGGGGTGACAGGACTAATACATTTTTGTCTTATGTCTAACACCATACTTGGAGTTGTTCTCAGTCTACTGACTCTGTTCATGGCTGAATGACTACCCACTATGTATATAACAATGAATCTATCATCAGTGTTACTAATGTAGCTCAAGTTCAAAAACAGAACTTTGTGAGAAATGACACAAGGAATAGAATGCATAGGTTGTCCTATAAATGTTAAAAGAATTAAGATCATTATTTAAAATTTGCCCACAAAGAAAACTCCAAGCTTTGATGGCTTCACCAATGAAGTCTACCAGATAATTAGGGAGAAATAATTTTTCTCTTATATTAATCTTACAGAGAGAAGCAAGAATCAATATTTTCCACCTCACAATAGATTAGTTATTAATAACTAATAATTAATAATTTATGATAACATAAATTGTTACCATAGCTGATAAGAAAAGGAAAACTATAAAGAAATTTATTTTGTAGAGATAGTTGCACAAAAATTCTAAATAAGAATTTGTAACCTAAGTCCACATTATAGAAAATGAATAAAAACAATGAGAAAATTGGGTATATCCCAGGGTTGATTTATATTATAAAGTGCATTAATAAAATATTCCACATTCACAGTATTATAGATGAAGTTTGTTGAACATAAATAAGAATATCCTAAAGGGCTTGATAAAATACAGATTGGTTGCTTCCAATCTAGAGTTTCTGATTTAGTAAGTCTGGGATGATGTTCAATAATTCATATATAATAAGTTTTCAGATGATACTAAAACTTATGGTCTTGGGAAAATATTTTGAAGAACCTCTAGAAAAATCAAAAGTGATCATGTCGATAAGGTATGTTTAAATATTTAATAAAATTTTGCTATGTGTTTATTATGGTGACTATTAAATAAAGCATACTTTACCAAAAGAAGAATGAAATAAATATCTTTTCCCAATTAAGGAAATGTAAAATATATACATTTACTTAATACTGCATTAAAGTGAAAATATTACTTTGAGGTCAGAAATAGACAAAAGTGCTTATCATCACCACCTTTTCTCATCTAGGCACTTTGGGAAAGGCTCAGCCATTTTTGTACATTTTTAAAAAGTATAAAAATATAAAAATTATACTATAGATGGTTTGTGTCACTAAGAAATAAAAAATAAAAAATAATGCCAGTCTTTTCCATTATAAAGTACTTTTCCCTTCCTCTCCACATGCTTTGGAAGGAAGTCACTATGTGCAGAAGTCTTGAGGGTGGAGAACTAATTCTTCTGCCCCAAACAGTTGTCTGTTCTATCCCACTTCTCTCTCATCTTCCTTCTTTTCTTTTCTTTTCTTTTCCTTTCTTTCTTTCTTTCTTTCTTTCTTTCTTTCTTTCTTTCTTTCTTTCTCTTCTCTCTCTCTCTCACACTCTTTCTCTCTCTCTCCCTCTCTAACTTTCTTTCTATCTTGTTTTCCTTTTTTTGAGATTTGAGATGAGATACGTAGCCCAGGTTAGCCTTCAATGGGAGATCCTCCTGACTTAGCCTCCCTAGTGCTGAGAGTAGTCATTGGCCATTGGGAATTTATTCAGTTGACTCCTGTGTCATTTTCTCATAGCTCTATCATTACCTCTCTCTCTCTCTCTCTCTCTCTCTCTCTCTCTCTCTGTATGTAGGTGCATGTGTGTTATGGTTATTGCTGTTGGGGTATCCTTAATTATAGGCCATCTCAAGAGAAAGTACAGGAAAGAATAAGGGAAATATATATATATATATATATATATATATATATATATATATATGCTTCTATATGCATTTATATGCATCTACTCCTGTTTTGAATGCTAATCTACTATCCCATGGATACTTCTAGTTTATCTATAAACTCCCCGCTGTAGTTATGAGAAACCTGGCTCCCATCATCTGCATTCCCATTGTTTAATTGTTCCATCTCAGTGTGCAAGAATAGATTTTTTTCCAAATTGTGCATTATTTTTTAAAGTTGCATATGAGTGACTAAAAGGTCAATATCATTTTTAGCTTTGTTCTCCATTGAGGAGGAACAAAAAGAAAGTAATAATATGAGGAACCTTTTATGTTATGGAGAGAAAACTGTTTCTTTGGGATATCAAGAAATTAGATCATAACATGTAGGAAAGTGGGCTGAATGCAACAGAATGCGCAGTATGCTTGGGAAAACGTATGAATCAGTAACTACTAGAACTGTATAAACTGACCACTGACAAAAATGATCTCTACTTGTGTGACTTCATTGAAAGCATTTACCTAAATGAATAGGTAAAATCTATCAAAGAATTAGGTGACCATATAACCAACATGTACAAGATGGAGCCCCCAAATCTAGCATGAAAGAATCTGGTTAACAAACAGATCTTGGAAGATAGTGATAACAAGCTCTATGCTAACTTCCCCAGAGAAATTGAATGACCTCAGCTCGGTACAGAGGCTCAGGCCTCTAATCCCAGAGACTGGGGAGGTGGAGCAGGAGGATTGTAAATTGGAGGCCAAAGGCAGCCTGTATAACTTAGCAAGACCCTGTCTCAAAATAAAAAGTATAGAATGGGCTGAGGGTTGCAGCTCAGTGGTAGAGTACCTGCAAAAGCATGTGTGAGTCCCTGGGTTCAACATTCCAGTACTACAAAATAAAGACAAGAAGAAAAAGAAGAAGAAAGAAGGAAGAAAAAGAAAGAAGGAAGGAAGGAAGGAAGGAAGGAAGGAAGGAAGGAAGGAAGGAAGGAAGGGAGAAGAAGAAGAAGAAGAAGAAGAAGAAGAAGAAGAAGAAGAAGAAGAAGAAGAAGAAGAAGAAGAAGGGGAGGAGGAAGAAGAAAGGAAGGAAGGAAAGGATGAAGGAAGGAAATAAATTGGTAATCTCTACTGAAACTTTCAAATCTAAAATTGTTCGGATTATTTTCCCTTGTATGAGGTTTCTTTTCTTTTCTGTGAAGCTTCCAAATACAATATGATTTGGTAGTTGAAGTAAGCTTGCAGTTAGAGTAAATAGGACTAAAGTGAATGATAGGGAGATGTGCAGGACACAGCTTTAGTGTTGCAGCCTTTCCAGGGTGGTCCAAGTAAAACATATATTTTTTTCTGTAGTGAATGGCTTCTATGCTTAATGATTCTTAGAGGAGGTTGCTGAAAATTATACAAGAAGGGAATTATTAAGTAGATCATGAAATCACGAACTAGATACTTTCATTAAAATATCTGAAATATTTCAATATAGGCCAGATTTCCATTTCCACATGCTTCCATAGGTCTAATACATCATGGAATTTATAGAAATAAACCTCTTATAAAATAATTTTTCATGTTTTGATCTCATTTTCACATGATCTTTTATAAGTTTTAAGTCTTGATAGAAACACACAATATATGATTGTCAATACTTTCTTTCATCAGATTTTCATCTTGCCTTATTTCTCAATGAGAGGTTATCTTCTTTTTGAGCAAGCAACTTATTTACTTCATTTGGAGAGCTCCTAGAATAAATTATGAATAGGTATTCAGTATCTGACATTTCTTTGGCTTGCTTCCCCTCTCCCCCTTTTTTATGGTGTGAAAATTGAACCCAGGACCTCATGCATGCTAAGCACATGCTGTAATACCAAACTACACGCCCAGCCCCAGTATCTGACATTCCTTTTATTTATTTATCCATCAAGCATTTATTACGTGCCCTGTATGTTTCAGGATGGCTGGGATTTAGCTCAGTTGGTAGAGCGCTGCGCTGCAGTCTCTGAGATCCTGAGTTCAATTCCCAGCACCACAAAAATGGGAGAAGGACCTAGCAATCCACTCCCAAGGCAATCCTGAAACAGTCAGCCATTGAAAACCCTATGAGGTTCGCTATGAGTCGGATACTGACTTGACGGCATCTAACAACAACAACAACAACAACATGTTTCAGGCAGTATAATTGGCTCAAGCAGCTGACAGTCTAGAGAAACTATAGAGATAATTATGATAACACAAAGTGTATGTTCTAGAAGTATGGCTAACATAACTATAAACAGTGAGAGTTCCTAATCCAGAATGAGTGTTAGAGAAGGTTTCCTGGAGCTGCTTTAGGATGGGACTCAAAGAAATTTTATGTATTTTTATATCTAGCACAGATTTGATATGTAATTTATAAAATAAGTATTTGTTGAATGAACAGATGAACCAAGTAATATATTAATTATTTTTATTATTATTGTTGTTGTTGTTAGGTGCTCTCAAGTAGAGTACTACTCATCGCAACCCTCAGGGTTTCAATGGCAGATTATTCGATTATTCGGGATTATTTCAGGAATGGATAGCCAAGTCCGTCTCCCATTTTTGCGGTGCTGTGGATTGAACCCTGGTCCTCAGAGAGTGCAGAGCAGCACTCTACCAATTGAATTAACCCCAGCATTTTTGCTGTAGTAATCAACAAACTTCAATCATACAGACTTCTTATTCTTTCTTATTCATTAGTAACTTTAGAAACTTGTCCACTACATTTTCCTCTTGTCTTTGTTCTAAATGATTTCAGTATCTTATATATCTGATTCATTCAATATGAACCTTTCAGTTTCTGATTTATTGATCCACTCTCATCAATGATCTACCCATAAACATGCACATTTCCTAACATTTGCTTTTATTATCAGACATCTTCTCAACATCTGCTTCAAGATCTCACTCTCTCATCCTCATCATCTATATTTCCAATTCTTTCTTCCTCTAAAAATTACAGATCCCTCTGATCTATCTAATTGAATCTCATTGACTCCTCCATAGTTTTTTTTGGCTCATTAGCCGCTCACAGTTTTACTAGTATTCTTTCTGGGCTTAATATCCATGGTTCATCACTAAAATTATCCTCTTAATAACTACCTTAATTCCTTTCCCCTGTTTCTTTCCATTGACTGCCAGACAAAAACCACAACTTTGGTTAAATTATTTTTTCTACTTACAACAGGCCTATGCTGGCAGAGTGGAATGTGGCTAGATACACAGAAACAAATAGGCTCACTAGTCCCAAATGGTCTCTTCTATTTCCTGGCAATTCTAGCATACTTCTTTATTCCACTCATTTTCCCACTCTCCAAGGTGTTTATTTTATGTCTTTTCATCTCAAATAAAACTTCAACATATTCTTTTCTTTTCTATGTATCAGCTAGTAATTTTATCTTATGAAATGGAAAAGACATGAAGAAATGTCATCTTATTGCAAAATCCAACCAATTATCTGTCACAATGCACTCTGTTTTATCTTCCCTAGAAACAGATGGGT
The DNA here is from genome assembly GCA_007922755.1 of Pedetes capensis. NCBI lineage: Eukaryota > Metazoa > Chordata > Mammalia > Rodentia > Pedetidae > Pedetes > Pedetes capensis. The sequence goes on from VMDO01005177.1 coordinate 78,929, forward strand.
TGTCTACACTCTGTTCTTATGAAAACAAAAAGAAAAAGGAAAAAGGAAATCCCATTCTTCTATTGAATATTATCCATCTACTAATGCAAATGTCTTTTCTGCATCATCAGTTCCTCCTCTCTACAGAATAATTTCCATCATCCCATACAGTCAACTGTCAGTACTGAAGAGGGATTCCTTCAAGGACATTTCATTGATGCCAAAATCTCCAGATGTAAAATATAAAAATTGTGTAGTATTTTCTTACAATCTATGTAATTTGTCTTTTATATTTTTAATCACTTCCAGATTATTTATAATACCTACTATAATAGAAATTCTATTTAAATAGTTATGTACTGCATTGTGTAGGAGACAAGAACTAGAAAAGGATCTGTTCATATTTAGTACAGTTGCAAGGTTTTTCCCAAATATTTTTATTGGTTGAATCTGCCTGGGGAACTCACAGATAAGGAGGACTGACTACAACATAATACATCTCATCCCTCTCCAAATGTAGCTATGTGTGATGGCTTTTGGAAATTATATATTCTCAAGGTAAGAGTGCTTTAAAAAATAAAATACCCTTCAGTTCAATATTTAGATATGTTGCCTGCATAAAGCTAACTACACATAAATTTGTCACAAGTTACTTTCCACTTTCAAGCTGATGTTTGTTTCCTATTTGATTTCACATTGGTAGCATCATCTAATGAATACAAAATATAGCATATAGCCAATATTCAGGGAGAAACCAATAATTGGATTTAAAAACTTCCAATTAGATTTGGATAGAAATTAGTTGCATTTTTCTTTCTTCTTTTATCATATAAATATCTCTTTTTCCCAAAATGAAGCTCACAAAACATGCAGTTCAGCTCTGTGAAATTCACTTTATCCTTTTGGAATGAAAAATAATGCTGATCATTTTTCCTTCTTTACAGAATATTCTAAAAAATTGATTACTTTGTTTCTGAACTTAAGGCTGTTGTGCCTTATCTGGAAACCCATCAGAAACTTTTTATTGAATTTCCAAGTAGTTACAGAATTACTATTACTTAATCTTCTGAATCACTTCTGACTACTTTTCCTTTCAGCATATGCCACACTAATTAATAGCCAGGAATTTACCTGAAAACAACTCTCTGATTATTCGTATAGACTTATTCTTGACCAATAATTCACTTCTAAACCTTTGATACAGCATGGAGTTTCTGTCTGTGCAACAAATTCAATTCATTTGTACATTATAGATTACTGAGAGCTCCCAAAGTACTCAATAATGCTGATCAAATGGACTGAATGTGGATGTGAAAATGTTCACATAACATGTTAGGTTCCAATTAAAGCAATTCAAGTTACTGCCTTTAACTCAAAACATGGCACTTATAATAACACCTAAAATATAATACATGCACACAAAACAAAATGACAAAAAAACTCAGTTCAATGTTCTTTCATAATCTAGACAGCTCTTATGTATGAGTTCTGTAAAATGAACATAAGTGTTAAAGTGGAGAGCTAAGGTTGTGACAGTCTAATTCTGGACCATAGCCAACAACCAAATAAAAGAAACTTGGCTTCTAGGCTAAATAATCCAGGAAAGTGTGTCTATATACTAAGCAAGCTATTATGAAGACAAAGTCTTTAATTCAGAATTGGGTCAGAATTTGGATCCATGGCTCCATTATAGCCTACCTGAATAGTCAAAGGCAAGTCACTTAGCCATTTGATGTCTCTATTTGTCTGATAAGAAATATATGAAGATAATTGTGAAGCATAAAAGGGATGCTGTACAAAATGTGTTATAACCGCTTTTTTCCTAGTTGAGAAAGACTTATTTTCAAAATACTTTAAAATATCCCATTTTTCTCCATAAGTCATGCTATATCATGTGAAATTTACTATAGCATTAAAGCATTTTAAGCAAAACATATTATACTTAGTCCTTTTAGCTATGGATACAGCTACTCAATAGATGATAATATCCAAATTTATAAATGCTGCTGGATTTGTTACATCCAGATATTTGACATTCACTTCAACCATGCATTAGTTGATTGCCAGAAATTAATCATTTTCAGAACCACTGTGAGGTACATGAATTATATTTCTCCTTATTACAGAGATGGGAATCAATAGTTAAATCTTCCCCTGGGTCAAATTCCGTAAGTGTTCCTCAAAGCATATGTAGCACCTGGTCAGAATCACTGGATTATTGTGGCTATTAAAAATTGTTAATTCTTCTGCACCATTCCAATGGTGTATATAGGATATATATACACTATCTCATCTCATCCTATATAGTGTATATAGGATGAGAGATGATAATCTGAATTAAAAGCTTCCCTCATTAGCTTTGAAGATATTAAAGTTAGACAAATCATGTGAAGATTAGAAAGCACCACAAGTCCAATATAGATAAATGAAACCAATTAAGTTAAAAGATAAAGAGGATTCATTGGAGCCACAGATGTGTTTAAATCTATTTGACTCCTAACTCCAGTCACCACAATGGGAGTTCAGTATCTATATAGATGCTTGCTATCTGTTGTACCAGATATACTAGATAATTATCCTATAATGACTTTTCTATTGTACTTCAAAATAACCAGTGTTATGTTTATGCAACCTTCTGCAAACATCATACTTTGGGTTTGATATGCCTCAGAACTGGAATAGCTATAAACACTTTTATTCTAAGACCCTAATTATCTACTATTTATCTCTGTGTCTCCAACTTTCTCCCTTCCACATTCATACCACATCTGCTTCTCAAACTCCCTTGACCTTAGCACATTGGTTTCCTTGTCATAGTCCTTAGGACCTGTGTGGCTTCATTCTTTACTCTAGGTGCAGAAGCCTACAATGTATAACTTCAACTATCCTGCTCTTTGACACCCACAATTCTTCTGTTCCCTTAGACTTGAATTCTCCTTGAGCAGAACACTCCTATGCTGGACAGTCTAACATGATATTAATTTCTACATAATCAACATCTTAATTGAAAACATATTATGTACCACACACAATAAAAATGATTTTATTTCTAATCTGCACTACTATTCTGTAAAACAACTTATATAATTTTATACATGAGGAAACAGTCTGTAAGAGTTCAATAATTTGCTTTTTACCACATCAAACATAATAACTACCAAGTCCAGATTTATTTCATTTCAAAACTTCTGCTTCTTCAACTATACAAAAATGCCATCTCCTACAACTTCACTACTCTTGAGAGCAGAGGAAAAAAACTATAATCCTATATTGGAGACTTAGTTTGTAATTTCGTACTTTTGTTTTAAAAAATAATCCTTTGTAATTTGATGATATAATTTCTCTTAAATTCCCTGCAGCAACTTTGCTAAACCTCCGCCTAGTTCATGTCCCTAGCCCAAAAGATGTTTGTTAACTTATTTATGAGTCCAGAAGACTTCTAATAAAATGAGGCATTCACCTCTGCTTTTTCCAGGAACCTCTTCAATAGACGTATAAACAAGAAATAAGAATCACAAAAAAATTAGAGAATAGAGGAGGTGATAATGGATGAAATATAAGATCAAGAAGTTTTAAGGTAGAAAGTAGATGTAAGAATTGTTATTGCTTTGGCAGATTGGGAAAAACTAAATGACTAATTAGAGAAGAAAGAAGAACCAAGACTAAACACAGAAGCAAATCCATTAATACTGTAGAAACACAAGAGGATTCAGAAGTAGAATCACTTAGGAAGAACTTGATTATGGATGAAAATAAATTAGATGACAGTTTGTGTAAGAAGAAGTTAATCCCTTATATACACTTTCTCCTCATAAGCAAGTGATCATCTTCCTTTATTCAGGCAGAACATGGCTGTTTATACCTGAAAGTAGAATCAAGAGACTAAACTAGGAATCACCAAGCTTATTGTAATATTTGTACCGAACAGAAATTAGAAGAATTCAGTGCTTTGCTTTCCCCTTACCTTCAGCCATCTCTACCCAGTTGGCTCTGAGAATACTGACTAAACAGTCATATACTGATTGTAGAGTTGAGTGGATATTAAGGAAACAACTTTTGGAGAAATTGACCATCCGAGAGACAATATTTACAAATGTTGATAATTTGGGTATTTCCCTAAAAATCGATCAAGTTTTTGCTTGGACATCCTGCTGATGAAGCCTACCATGTTATCCATAACAGTTAGCTTTTAGGGAGCTTTATAATGTTTCTACATTAATATAAATGAACACTAGACATTTGAGAAAAAATACCAAAACAGATGTTATGCAAAATATGTTGTTGTTGTTGTTGTTGTTGTTGTTGTTGTTGTTGTTAGGTGCTGTTGAGTTGGGTTTAACTCACAACAACCCTGTGCACAATAGAACAAAACACTCCCTGATGCTGTGCCATGCCTGGCACTATGTCAGTGCTTTTCTGCTATTCATAGGGTTTTTGATGGCTGATTGGTTTGGGATTGTTTCAGGAATGAGCTGCCAGGTCTCCCATTTGTTGCAGTGCTGGGGATGGAACCCAAGACCTCAGTGCAGAGTAGTACATTACCAACTGAGTTAAGCCCCACCTACCATGGAAAATATAAAAAAGTGAAAAAAAATCAATGAATAGTAAATCAAAAACTTTAGATGTATAAATGCACTTATCAAAAGAAACATGTAAGACTTTTGAAAATTGATGCCACCAGGAAGAGAGAATTGGTGTTAAGGGTGATATGCCAGGATTTGTTTCTTATTACATATGACACATCTGGATAGAGTGGCACACACTTGTAATCCCAGTGACTCAAGAGAGTGAGGCATGAGGACTGCCAAGTTCAAAGTCAGAGGCAGCCTTCATAATTTACAGAGAAACTGTCCCAAAATGAAAAATTTAAAAGGAGCTGGTGGTACAACTCAGAGATAGAACACTTGCCTAGCATGTGCAAGACCCTAAGTTCAAACCCTAATACAGAAAAAAAAGGACAGAATTTAAAAGGTATTATATACGATTATTACTTAGATAAAAATATGTACTCTCTCATCATTATCCTGTTCCTCCATCTATTTATTGTTATTTGTTTGCATCTGGACAGGTCTTCTCTCAGGGAATATGTTTCTTTTCTTTTCTTTTCTTTTATTGGTAGTTAGATCAGTGGTTTACAAAGCTACACATAATAATCACCTGAATGGATTATAAAAATCTGCCTCCTTGGCATCACCAGCTTATTTAAATCAGAATTTCTATGGGGAGAAGATGGGCATTTTTAAAGCTTCTGGGGTAATTCCAATGTCCAAATTAAGTCTGAGAACTTGCAGTCTCCTGTTCTTGCTAACCTGTAGTTGGCAGAGCAGCAGCAATAGCAGCAGCACCTGGAAGCTTGTGACAAATTCATCTCAGGTTGCACCCCAGACCTATGGGGCACATTTTAACAAGGCTCCCAAGCAGGAGTTCAGTTGTCAGCACCACCAAAAATGGGAGAAGGATGTAGCAATCTACTCCAGACACAATCCCGAAATAATCAGCTATTGGAAACCCTATGAAGGTCACTATGAGTCTGTCTGACTTGACCACATTTAACAACAACAAGAAGCAAATCCTATTTAAATTGAGGTTTAAGGAGCTCTGACCTAGATCTCACCCCTTTTTTTCCCTTCCAGGCCATTCCTTGCCTCTTCCCTGACCCATCAATTTCTTTTACTTTCTTCTTTCCATTGATTTCCTTCTGCAAACAGTCAATTCCTTTGTATGTTAAAAATGGTAAAAAAGAAAAATGAAAACAGAAAACAAGCAAAAATGAAAACAAGTAACACTTTGATGCAGTTTCTCTCACTAGTTTTTGTATTTCTATTTTCTATTTCTCCTTCTTTATTCAGTTTTTCAAATCAGGATGTTAGGCACACTTTCTCCTCTGCCTCTTTATTTTGGATCAAGTTGGCTTCTTACTACAATCTGGAATCTTCTACTGTGACAGAGAAACGCTCTTCAAAAGTGGCCAGTGAATTTAATGAACTAAAATATCCTTATTTATGTTTATTAGTTATAATATGTGACATTGGTGACTTTAAGCAGTGATTCTCACAACTTCTTATTATACCTGGAAATGTTGTACCTGGAAACATTGCTTTGAATTGCCCTCATTCCTAAATGCTTGTCCTTGTCAATTAAAAAAAACAGTTTAAAAATATATATTAAACATATATTTCAGTTAAAATAAGTAATTAAATACACCTGTACTGTCTGTACCTGTCCGTGGTATCTGATCCCATCAGATCTCAGAAGCTAAGCAGGGTCCGGCTTGGTTAGTACTTGAATGGGAAACCACCTAGGAACACCAAGGTGCTGTAGGCTTGGGAGAAGCACCCAGAAACCCACTCCCAAAAGTCAATCCACCATTGAAAATCCTATGAATAGCAGAGAAGCACTAACAATAGTGTTTCCCCTGTTGTACATAGTGTGGCTATGAGTTGAACACCGACTTGTTGGCACCTAACAACAACATACTGCATGGGAGAAGGACATAGCAATCCACTCCTGAGGCAATCCTGAAACATTCAACTATTGAAAACCCTATGAGGGTTGCTATGAGTCAGGCATGAATCCACAGCACCTAACAACAACAAAAACATACTATCTGCAGTCATACCAACATGGGATCAGATCCCATAAGATCTCGAAAGCTAAGCAAGGTCAGACCTGTTCAGTACTTGGATGGGAGACCATTTGGGAACATCAGATGCTGTAGGCTTGGGAGAAGGACCCAGGAACCCACTCTCAAAAAACAACTACCCATTGAAAACCCTATGAATAGCAGAGAAGCACTAACAATAGTGTTTTCTCCTGTTGTATGCAGGGTCACTAAGAGTCTGGCACAGACTCAACGGTACCTAACAACAACAATACTGTCTCCCTTAGAACATTGTCAAAATTCAGATATATATCTTTTAGTGTACCTCTATATTTATATATGCTAATACATATCCATAAACACATTTTTGTAATCTGCATTGGTAATCAGAAGCATAACATGGATATCTTAAAATTTTTCTTTTTTTCTTTTTTTTGCAGGGGCTTGCACATATTTTGTAAGAGCTTTACAACTGAGCTGCATCCCCAGGCCCCCTTTTTTCTTGAGACAGGGTCTTGCTAAGTTACGCAGGCTGCCTCTGGCCTTGAACTTGCAATTCCCTTGCCTCAACCTCCCCACTCGCTGGCACACCTGTGCTTCACACAGGCGCATGCCACTGCACACCGATGTAATATTTAAAAACTGTTGGGTGTGGTGGCGCATGCCTGGAATCCCAGCGGCTCGGGAGGCAGAGGCAAGAGGATCACAACTTCGAGACCAGAGGCAGTCTGCATAACTTAGGGAGACCCTGTCTAAAAACAAACAAACAAACAAACAAACAAAAAACTAAAAACCATCCCATGAAAGGAATAACTATAATTTTTAAGCTAATATCCTTGTTGGATTCACTTGTTTGCCCTTTTACATGTTAAAAAGTATTACCTGAAACATTCGGATATATAATTTCAAATTTATACTGTGAAATTAGTGCTGATTTATACACCTACAAGCAATATATAAGTCTACATTTTCAAACTTCTTTGTAAATAATAATAATGTACAATTTGAAGGGCAAAAGGATAAACTGATGCTTAATTATACTCAACACTAATTGAACAGTTTTTGCATATAAGTAGTTTGCGTCTTGATCATATATACTCTTCACAAAAGCTGTGTAAATTATTTACTACTTTTAATTCTCATTTCACAGACCAATAAATTGAGGCTTAGAAAATTAGTGCATATTGTCCAAAGTAACACAGCTAATGTGATGCCATGATTAGAATTGTCACTATTAAATATTTTTTGATCACAGGTGTTTTATATTATTTTTATTAATGTGTTAATTGTTCTTTTCTTCTGTATTTTCACTTCAGTATTTGAATTTCTATTTCTATTATTGATTTAAATAGCACTTTATGTGTAAAAATATTGATATTATATTTGTTATATAATTTCCCCCATTTTACTTGTTTTTTCTACATTATAACAGCATCAGAGTTTGAAAGAATATTAGTTAAAAACTTTCAGTATTTTTACTTTTAGCTTAGATGTTTAGAATATAGAAACCCTTTCCTGTCCACAAATTATATTGATAATCTATTGTGTTAGCTTTCTATCACTACAACAAAATACTTGAAATGATCAGCTTACAAAGAGAAAAGTTTGTTTTGGCTCAAAGATTTGGATGTTCTTCTTCATTATCAATTGGCTTCAATTGCTTTGGGCATGTAGTGATGCAGTACATCATCATGGTAGCACGTGGCAATGCAAACTTGCTCATCTTTTGGCCAGGAACTAAAAGAGATGAAGAGGAAGAAGTCAAGGTCCTACAATCCCTTTTGAAGGGGCTACACAAGGATCTGGGAGCCTCCCACTATTCTCCATCTCTTAAATATTCCACCTTCTCCTAATCGTGCCATCTTGGGAACTAAACATTTAATACATGAGCCTTTGGGGGACAATCAAGATCCAAACTATACACCCAGGTACTGTGGCTCATGTCTATTATCCCAGCAATTTGGGAGGCAGAGGCAGGAGGATTGCAGATATGAGCCAGAGGCAGCCCATGCAACTTAGCAAGACCATGTCTCAAAATAAAAAATTCAAAAGGGGCTGGTGGTGTGGCTCCATGATGGAGGACTTACCTAACATGTGTAAGGCCCTGGTTTCAACCTGTTGATACTGAAAAAAGAAAGAAAGAAAGAAAGAAAGAAAGAAAGAAAGAAAGAGGAAAGAAGGAAGGAAGGAAGGAAGGAAGGAAGGAAGAAAGGAAGGTTGGTTCTAAACTATAGTATACATGATTTGAAAATTATAATTTCTTTATGTACTTTGTGGGAGAAGGATGTGGTAATCCATTCCTGAGGCAATTCCAAAACAATCAGCCATTGAAAACCCTGTAAGGGGCGCTATGAGTCAGACACGACTCAGTGGTACCTAACAACAACAACAACATATACTTTGGTTTTCATAGTTTCCCAATTCCACTATGTGTCATCTGGAAAAAATAATAGCCCATGATACATGGAGTAGATATATCAGAATTGCTGGGAAAGGCAAGGAAAAAAAAGTAAGGAAAAAGAGAAGTGAGGATGCTTGAATTTCCATATTAGGCATCACCAGAAAAACTACCAAATAGTTTCATGGAACATTACAATTAACAAAACAATAAAGTGAAAAGGTATCAACATTATTGAGCAAGTTGTGTGGATTTATTTTGCCCAGAAATTGTTGTAAATGGTGTTTTATATATCTGAACTATTAGCAATGAAGATGATAAGGTCTCGAAATAAGAGAGGTCATGTGGAGAGTCTCAAACATTATAAACCAGAAAACTATAATAATTTTATCAAGTATTGCTGTTGGAATGAATCAACACTTGACATCAGCAATCTTTTTTACAAGTCACCTCAGTATTTGTGCAATTGATAAATGGAATAGCTGAAGTGTTAGGGATGAACACTATACATTGAGCCAGCAGTGCAGATTCTCACTTATTAAGATTTATCTACCTACTGCTCGTGCATCATATTCTACTTGACAACTTCAGAGGCTACAATCAAGTCTCCAACATGACATCATCCTTTAAATCAATCACTAAAACACTCAGTGGCAAATTCACTTCCTTAGACTTCTTTCATTCTGGAGAAGTGATTCATCTTGATGTAATTGACACTTCTCACTACAGGTTTGCTTTTTTGTCACTGGGTATCCAGTTGGTAGAGAGCTTCCTCTGTGCCCTCTGAAGCCCTAGGTTCTATATCTAACACTGCAAAAACAGGAGGATGAACTGGAAGCCCACTCCTGAAACAATCCCAAAAGAATCAGCAATTGAAAACCCTATGAATAGCAGAGAAACATTGACATGGTGCCAGACATGGCACAATGTTGGGGAGTGTTTCATCTATTGTACACAGGGTTACTATGAGCTGGACTCAGTTCAACAGCACCTAGCAACAAATAGCAACAAGTATCTAATAGCACCAGTATTCAAGATCAAGCATCAGGTTGTTATTCACTGACACAGCATCTTACATAAATTGATCATGAACGCAATGACACATTTTATAACAAAAAAGTAAAGTGGTGGAAAAAACACTGTAGAATCTACTATTTAATAATGTATTTAATGGAATCTGACAGATTGATGGCAATATTAGAAACAATACACAGCAGTATCAAGCACAACCTCCTGATTTGCAGGATGTACCCTAAATGACCATTCCATCATGCTTCTGTGACAACATATATGAAGCAGGTAGATCCAAGTTGCTGCACCATGCTATCCAGATTGCTGCATTAAAACTGAAGGATTTACTCCCCTGGCTCTCAGGATTTAGTCCTCTTTGGCAATTGTCTCAGCTGAAAAGAGCAGCTTCATCTGAAGATATACTCCTCTCTGAACTAACCTCATCGAATGAGTAGTTGCTCCCTGGATATAAAAACTGTTCCACTTCACATCCAGAGCAGACAACTCTAAGGAGGCATTCCCTCTTCAGAGCTCCCCATGGGGCTTCAGACATCCAAATGTCTGACTGATCCTGCTTCCTTCCCTTTCTACCACAAAAGTTGACCATCAGAGAACTAGTAGCCTTCTTGCATGCGAACTTTCAGCTGAACGTCTGCTTCTTGTGGAATAGTTGGGCACTGAGTTCATATGCACACCCAAATATATGTTTTTCCAAGTATAGGAGGAATTCATCTAAGAAGGTTTTACTTTATTTTCATAGATAATGCAAAATATAACAAAAGTCACAAACGGTCTTTCCACCATTCGCACAGCACTATCATCTTACCAAAGCCAGTTAATTTTCAAAATCTAATGATGGTTCATTTGGGAGAAGGACCTGGCAACCCCCTCCCCAAAAAAATCAATCTGCCATGGAAAACCCTATGAATAGCAGAGAAGCACTGACAATAGTGTTTCCCCTGTTGTACAGAGGGTCGCTATGAGTCGGATACCGACTCGACAGCACCTAACAACAACAATGATGGTTCATAAGAGGATCTTTTTAAAGTGAAAGATATAAAACCAATATCCATTTTGGAATTCTTATTTGTGCCAACTATTAAACACAAACAGATATCAATTATAAGAGAGTTAGTTAGGTGCCGTCAAGTGGGTATCCAACTCATAGCGACCCTCATAGGGTTTTCAATGGCTGAGTGCTTCGGGATTGCCTTGGGTGTGGATTGCCAGGTCCTTCTCCCATTTTTGCAGTGCTGGGAATTGAACTTGGGACCTCAGAGACTGCAGCGCAGCACTCTACCCACTGAGCTAAATCCTAGCTAAATCAATTATAAGAAGAAATCTTTATTCGTCAGGATTTAATTTCAGGTTAAGAATATTTGTATTCAGATATCTGGATGAGCAAATGGCTTTATTTGTGAGCAAAAGCTCACAAAACTCATGAGGATAAACTAAAAGAAAATATCCATGTTTGTTTGCAAAATGTAAGCATTTATGTAGCATTAACATGATACTTTAGTTTGTGTATTATTTGTGCCTTCTTTTCTTTGTTAAAAATGAAAGAGATAAATTTGATATGTAAGATTCCAAAAGACATGTTGATTATGGAAAATATGGACAGCTGTGGAGTCAAATATATTTGCAAATGGATAAATGGAAAACTTTTGACACATCACTAAATCTTTTTAAACCTGTTTTCTTGCCTGTAAAATGAGAAAAATTGGAATTGTTGGGAAGATCCTAAAAGACATTCATCTTTTCTAGCTATGAGTGTCACATACAAAGTTCTTTATAAATGTAGCTATTCTTTGTTGTATTCATTTTACAAAAAATTTATCACCATGATTTTCTTGAATCAGTGGAGTTTGACTAGCACTTCCATAAAGCAATCTCTCAACTTCCAAAATAACAAATGTTAATGTATTGGAAAAGAATCCCAGAATAGCATGAAAGCAAAAACTGATGGTCAATTTATTATGATAATCAAAAGAAATTCCCTAGATTAATTTCAAAATTTCACTTATTGAAGTGGATTTTAATATAATTCCATAGCTCCATTCAATGTGTTTGAAAAACAAATAGAAACAAAGACAATTCACTTTTCTCTGTCTCCCATTTTGCCAATTCAGGGCAAATAAATTAACAAGTAGACAAATAAATAAGGACATATCCAGTGACTGTTTTCTTAAGGAATTCATAGTTTTATTATTAAATATCTCATAATATAAATTTTAATAGATTGCAGCCCCACAAAGTAACTGGAAAGAAATAGGGGATTATAGGATGAGACAAAAAAAAAAATTCCTAAATCTGAGGTGAAGCTACTTTAAGAGGTGGTGAAATAAAACTGGAAATTCAAATTGATGAAATAGAAGAAAACCTTGAGAACTTCTATAGAAAGTCAAAGAAAAAGGCTGTATCATTATACAGATAGAACAGAACTAAAGAACAGGACTTACAACCAGAGGACTTTATGTTCAAAGTCTGAATACTTCTAAACTCACCATGCTCACCTTCATCATCATCAACCTGTCTCAACTACTTGATGTCCTACTATTCTCCCACTGATAAGAAATCAGATTAACAAAATGTTAATCTTCCTATAATCATTCAGTTGTCACCATATTTGAGTGTTAACAGGATATTTAATCATTTGATAAATATGTATCAATGATCTGATATGTAGCAGGTGTTGTTTTATCCTGGTGTTGGAGAGAAAGCAGTGAACAACACAAATAAAAATATATGATCTTTGGGAGATTCTATGTGTATGGTTATTTGGGGATATGTGACTTGACCTAGAAACAAAACATACTAAATATATTTACAGGTTATAGTGGTATAGAGAATCCTGAAGCTAAGGAGCAAGATAAAGGTAAGAGGTTGTCTTTTTATTAAAAGATGGTTGCATCAGAGAGTAATGGGTAGTGAATATGAGCAATGTACAATGATATACATGTATGAAAATTTCATGATTAAAACCATTAATGTGTACCCTGATTTAAAAATTACTAATAAAAAGATATATTAGACATAAAAAACTGCAAATAAATAGATAAATAAAGGCAATTGGAAATATCCCAATTAGTAGGATACTGTAGGGATGCAACCAAACTGTTATCAAAGGGAGCTCCTGAAATATGAGGGTCAATACTAAAGTTTGGCCTCCCTTTAATTTAGTGTTAGGCTCTGAAGGGTTTGTATAAAGCTTACAGGACAACAGTCAGTCATTTATCTAGTCCACATTTGGCCATTAAACCTCCACAGTATGATTAGTAAGTGGAGAAAATTGAACTGTGTGGCTTCCTCAGTGATAGTATCAGTGAAAAGATCCATGTACTTTCACTGAAACTACCAAACTGATGTTGAACCAGTCAGAAAGACTGTGGAAAGACAAATAGTACTGACAATATATACTCAATATAACAATAATAGATTGTTCCCAAGAGAAACTTGAACTTGGGATAGAAGCACTATCATTTACATGTTTTTAAATTATTAAGTGAAAAAAAGCCCAAAACTTCTTGAACTAGAAATAAAAGCATGAGTAATGAGCATCATATGCTTGTGAAAGCTGGACAATGAAGAAGAGAGACAGGAGAGGAAATGATGCTTTTGAATTATGGTGCTGGAGATAAATATTGAATATACCATGAACTACTGAAAGAATCAACAGATCTGTCCTAGAAGTTCAACCAGAGTGCTCCTTGGAAGCAAGGATGGCAAGACCATGTCTTACATATTTTTGACATGCTGTCAGAGGGTTCAATCCCTGGAGAAGGACCTCATGTTTGGGAGAGTAGCAAGTCAACGAAAAAATGGAAGACCTTCAACTAGATGGATTGACACAGTCACTGCAACAATGAGCTTAAACATAAAAAAAGATCCTGCATGTGGCACAGGGTAATGGAGTGTTTTCTTTTGTTGTATATAGAGCTGCAATGAGTTAGACCTGACTTGACAGCACCTAACAACAATGATATTAAAAAGCAGTAGTATCAAAAATGAATATTTTTCTAATTCCATCCATTTTGCTGCAAATAGCATTATTTCATTTTTATTGCATTTTATTCCATTGTATATATGTACCATAGTTCTTTTATGCATTCTTCTGTTGATGGGCACTTTGGTTGATTCCATATCCTTGCTATTGAGCAAAGTGCTGCATTGAACATGGAGATGCAGGTGCCTCTGTGGTATGATGACCCATCTCCCTTTGGGTATATTCCCAATAGTGTTATAGCTGGGTCATACAGTAGACCTATTTTTAGTTTTTTAAAATACCTCCATATTGATTTCCAAAGTGATTGGACTAATTTACAGCTCCACCAGCAGTGTAAGAGGGTTCCTTTCTCTCTGCAACATTTTAAGTGAATGAACACAAGGCCCAAAAGAGAAATACCACATGTTCTCACTCATATGTGGGAGCTGAATCAAATTTAAAAAAGAAAAAATCCTATACAGAAATCAGAAAATAAAAAGCTAAAGTCAACTTGGTGGAGAAGGGACAATTTAGGAAGCACAAAATGGATCTAGCAAAAGGAAGAAATCCTGGGAGAAAAAAGGAGGGAGAGGAGAAACAAGGAGGAGTGAGGAATGAGAGAGAAAGGGTGACCTCAAAGTAAACAGCCCAACTTTAATAGTTCAGGAAATAATTATAATAATACCAGTAATACCAAAGAATGGTAGCAATACAAATGGGCTAAAAAATTCATGTAATATTATTGACAATGTAAGATGATAGATCACTACAGAAAAAGTTTCAACCTTATACATAATTGGGATCCAAGGATATATAGAAAAGTATTCCCACAAAAAGACATGCAGGTGGAAGAGAGGCCTTTGGTGGAGGAGGTGGGATAAGGGGAGGAAGTGCAGAAGAGGGTAAGGGGGAATTTATCTGTGCAATGTACAAAGAAACTCATATATGGAAATGCTCACAATGAAATGCATGTCAGAATGAAACACATTAATTTGTACATTAAAAATTTCCAATAAAAATGAATATTTTGCATTACTGTCTATTAAATTTACTGTGCATTTATAGAAAAGAGAGAAAAGACATGCAGGAAAATAATCTAACCTTATACTCTCAGGGGTTTTTTTTTTCCCCCTTTTCATTCTGGAAGGTTTAACCCACAGCCTCACTCATGCTAGGCAAGTACTCTACCACTAAGCTGCAACCCCAGCTCTATTTTCATTATTTTTTTATTTTTCATTTTAAGACAAGGTCTCACTGCATAGGCTGTCTCTGGCCTTAAAATTGTGATCTTCCTATCAGCTTCCCTAGTAGATGGGATTATAGGTATGTGCCTGGGTGACCAGCTGCTTTCAGATTTTTAATTTTGTGTTTAGATGTTTTGGATCTTCACATAGAAGCTAATGACAATCACACAAATTGGAAACTATTATTGTGTTGCTTATTTTCTTTTTGCTTTACTATCCCCAGGCCTTGCACTGTACCCTGGAGAGTTGACATTTGTTGACTGCAATCCTTAAGCTCCTTTTCCTTGTAGGATGTAGTTGACTGTGACCAACAATGGGAGATCAGAAAGCAGGTTATTTACTTACTATCTCACTAGAACTCTTGATCATTTTGCTTTGCCTCTTGTGTTTACATTCCTGTTACTGCTGACTGCAAAACCTGCTACTTGAAAATGTCAATGGGGTGTCTAATCATTCTCCAGGGTGGCACCAACTAATGGCCTAATGTCAGGTTAATGAGAGGAAGAAAATTTTCTTTTAAAGAATAGGTATATTTTACAAACTTTTCTTGACTTTCCTGCATTGCTTCTATAGCACTGTCATTTATGAACTTGCCTTATCCATTATCACTGCAGGAGAAACACATCCTAGGAAGTTATTTGTCATCCTAAAGAATATAGTTCATGCTTTAAACTGTTATAATTAAAGCAATATAAAGTGTTATTTTTCTGAAGACCAGAATATAAAGCTCTGAAAATCAAGCTAGGAGGTAGGAATGGATATTTTTGCTGTTACATAAAATAACCTACTAGCACAATTTTTGCTTTCCATGTCCTTGACCATAGGACACACATATTTGGATGCCAATTGTATATCCAAGGAAAGTAAGCTTTTGCCAAAAGACAGAATAATATGTTCACAAGAGTACCATTTTAGTTTCCCTTTGGCCTCTAGATTCTTCATACCCAAGTTCCAACATGAAGAGATAAAGGTTCCTAAATTGGAAAATGATTAATTCCTACAATGAAAAAGAAATTGAGTTGTTGCTATTCACAGAAACCATGTGGAGAACACATGGGTTTACTGGATTGTTTCTTACTGCTTCCAAAGTCAATAGTAACAGTCAATAGGAATCTATAACAATCTGGTAAAGAATGGACAACAGAAGTCTCAGATAATTCTGTTGGAATGAAGATTTGATTTACTCCATCAAGTGAAACTACAACAAACACCACCAGCAGCAGCCAAGGGGAGGATAAGGAAACATGGAAAACATGATAGAAGAGAAAGGTATTAAGATCTCAGTTTAGACCTCACTGGCCTCTACAGGGCTGGGATTTACCTCAGGGCTAGGATTAGCACTAGTTGGTAGAGCACTGTGCTACAGTCTCTGAGGTCCCAAGTTCAATTACCAGCACCACAAAAATGGGAGAAGGGCCTGGCAATCCACTCCCAAGGCAATCCCAAAATAGCCATTGAAAACCCTATGAGGGTCGATATGAGTCAGATGCCGACCCAATGGCACCTAACAACAACAACAAGCCTCTACAGACACAAGAAATGTGGTAGTTATGTTTTATGTTATTTAATTATGCTAAATAATTGGAATGTCTGATTGTAACCAAATGTTACCTTTCTAAGAAGGAACATAGATGAATTGTAATAATACTACCACAATACATGGCACTTTATATTTTCCCTAAGTTGAGGATGGAAATCACATGTTACAATACATTGTATGATGGCTCCTTGTGTTTTCTCTAGTTGCAACAGCATTTTCTAGGCACATATATGTATACATACCCAAAGGTCTTGGCATCAGCCGAGTGGCCTGAACAGGTGGATGCTTCACCACCATATTCCTGATCCTGAATCTCTCTATTCTGTCACCTTTTTCCACCTTCAACTGTGCTATGGGGATTCTGAGCCTTAAAGAGTTTCCACAACCTTGCCAGTGGCATCTAATTGGTTTCAGCCAATGGAAGGTGCAGACAATAGTTTTGAGGTAGGAGGAAAGTAAAAGCAAGTATTTGTTTCTCCTGCTGGCTTCCTGGCTGGCCCATGTTTTGGCAATGGTTGAAACTCTTTCTTATGAAGGGCACTGTGATGCCAATTTCTCTCCTTCAGAAGTTAAAGTGGTGAAAATTTCCTTCTTCTGTATTGTCTACAGACTTCACCAGCTTTGTTGTTTGGTTTTCTTATTCCTGCTCATTATTTTTTAAATAGTTTCTTCATTAACTGCCTTTAGGTCTCCTCATATGTCACTGCATGATAAAATTGTTGAAATAAAACATTGATTAAATTTGGTATTATTTCTGCATTCTACTCTTCTTTAACTGATGTTAATGAGATCATTCAATACTATACTTTCCTTGTCTATTGCCATAGCACCCTGACATCTGATCCCACCGTATCTCAGAAGCTAAGCAGGGTCAGCCTCCTTAGTCTTTGGATGGGAGACCACCTGGGAATACTGAGTACTGCAGGCTAAGGAGAAGGACTTGGCAGTCCACTCCTGAAACAATCTGTCATTGAAAACCTTATGAATATATAGTTTTTCTTTCCTTTATGTAAGACCCATCTCCCACATATGAGAACATAAAGTATTTCTCTTTTTGAGCTTGTGTTCATTCACTTAAAATGATATTTCCCACTTTCATTGTTTCTGCTGCAACTGACATGATTTTATTCTTTTTATTGCTTAGTAATATTCCAAACTATACATAAAGATATATATAAAATGGACAATTAAACTTAGCTAAGAAGGAAAAATATAAATAGAAAGAAAGAAGGAGGGAAGGGACTAGCAAAGGGAAGCAAAGGTTGTAGAATGTGGGAAGGAGAGGAAAAACAATGTAAAGGGATAAAAGCGGAGAGGACAATCTCAATGTAAATAATGCAATTTCATAAGTACTTGGGAAAAAAAGGGGAATGTAACCCATAAATATATGCAAGTTTTACCACTTCTTAATCAAAGGATTCCATAAACTTTGTAAGAGGATGAATGTGTAACCAAAAGTGATGTAATAGTTGCCCAATGGACAAAAGCAAATGCTGTCTTACTCTGTACCCCACCAACATTTATCAATAAAGGAAATGAAGAAAAAGAACGTCCTATAAATAGTGGAGAAGCATTGACAATAGTGCCAGGCATGACACAGTGTTGTGGAGTGTTTCATTCTCTTATACATAGGGTTGCTATGAGTTGGACCTGACTGAATGACACCTAACAACAACAACAACAATAACAACAACAACAACAACAACATATTTTCTTTATATATGTTTTGAGCCAAAAATTTAAAACAAAACAAATACTCATCTTAAACTTTTATGTATTAATTGTTTTGTGTCCTGTATAGTAACAAATATTTAAATATTACTTTCAATCTCCCAAAATGTATCATTTCTCCAAAGGATAATTTAACAATTTTTATTCATTGTCCAACTATTTATATGTAATATACATGTAATGTATATATACTATCTTTATATGATTTATTTTTATATTCACCTGTTTATTCTTAACAAACTTCCACTAAGTGCCTCTTTTCTTCTGCTTTTCTAAGTTATGATTTTTTAACATTTTCCCATGCTTTGAACAAAAATGCAACCAGTTTTTCTGTACCTAATAAATGCATTTATACTTTCAAAACATTCTCAAATTTATGGTGCTTATTGAAGATAAAATTAAACTACATTATCTCTCTTGATTTCTGCTGTGCAAGATAATCAACTTGGCAAATATTTATATTTATTCCCTCAATTATTTCTCAGTGTCCTAAAAATAATTTCAGATGTTGACCAAGGTTAATTTTTTTATTTTAATTTTTTTATTATGAAGTTTTACATTTGAGGATAACTTTACCATTTTCATGTACTTTTTAAATCTCAAAGTCCAAAAATTACTTAGGTTGAATTCTATTTTCCACAGGTTTTATTGGCCTCCCCTAGGATTACTATTTCATGTCTTTTCACCTTGATTATTCTTGAGGAGTTAAATTTTTCTACATGTATATGTTTTAATTTGAGATAAGTTATTTATTACAGATAGAGCTGGTGGTATAGCTCAGGGGAGGAGTGCTTGACCACTACATGCAAAGCTACTGGCTTGATTCCCAGAAAAAAAGAAACTGATTGTTATGGAGGAAATATTATACAAAACAGTTCTGAGCCAAATGTCTTGGTGTCAATGTAATAATTGTCACACAATTAATCTATGAATGTAGCATAGCTGTGCGAGCTGTCTTGGGCAGGAGATATGATAGATTTGTTTCAATTATTTAAATGGCTGTCATGTTACAATGATTTTAAGGTACTGAATGTATAATGCTTTAATTCTAAAAAATTAATAATATGGGGTAGAAAGTGTGGAAAAATATATCCTAAACAAAAGAATAACTAGTACTTCTGCGCTAACGTCAAATGCTCTTGGTCCCTAAAGAGAAAGAAATCTAGTTATGTCTTCACAGGAATGTTGCAGATGTCAAGCAAGTCTCACATAAATGATTATATTGTATGCTTTACCATACCCATTTCAACTCAGATGTTTTTGGTTGATCAATGAGGTCATCACCACAAAGTTAAAAATGAACTTTGAAGACTGTAACAATGGATTAACTTGAAATACTAGTACAAACATTGATCACTTATTATATTGTAACTATCTTTTTTATTTTCATAAGACACAGAAATTCCATTTTATGTTTTCAGAAGGGCTTTAAGTAGCCATACTGAAAAATAAACTTATTAGCTAATACGTGGTAATTCAGAGGTAAAACTTGGTATATCCCATGCTCCTCCTCAATTTTGTAAGCTCTGTGAGAAAATTATGGGTTCATATCTGCAATTATTCCCTGTATATCAACAAATTCAGGGAGAATTAAATGGTATATACTATTATGTTGAAACTGTGATCAACCAATCCTTCTTGTCATCAATTTTTACAATCTTCTTTAGAAGCTGGCTTACATAGTTGAGATTCTTCATGCTGAAGCGATTTTACTTTTTCAAATTACTCACTATCTTTTTTAGTATATCTTATTTTGCTGAATGCTCTTCCATAAAGGCTGAGGAAGGGAGGAAAGAAAATGGCTGACTATATAAAGTATATTCATTATATGAACATTGCCTTGTGCTTAAGTAGAAATACCTTACTTTTCAGTGTGTATTGTTAGGAACTATTGTGAAATGATCCTTTAATAATCAAACACAAAGTGGAATTTGACAGAGACCTGACAAACATCTTTCACAATATTTAGTATTCATCTTTAATAATTCTTCCTCAAATTCATAAAAACAAAACAATTGAAAAGAAGTTTTTCAAAGTACATCTAAAGTTAGCCTTGTTGTTGTTGTTGTTAGGTGCGGTCGAGTCAGTATCCAACTCACAGCGACCCTCATAGGGTTTTCAATGGCTGACTGTTTCAGGATTGCTTTGGGAGTGGATTGCCAGGTCCTTCTCCAAAGTTAGCCTTATACAATTTCTTTATTGAATTTAACTTTAATCACTTAACAACTGCCAATCATTCCCAACAAAGGTGAAACAAATTAAGCTAAGCCACCCAGAATCAAACAGGAATGACTTACACACAAGAAGACAAGAGCTACCCTGAGGTAGCTGGTCATAGGGAATACATCTGTGTACCTCTACAAGAGAAACAGAATATAATTCTCATACCAGGAGTTGTTGTTATATTTGTTAGATGCTAATCAGTCAGGTCTGACTAGTAGAGACCATATGTACAACAGACCAAAATACTCTCTCATTCTGTGCCAACCAAACTATCTATCTTACCTATGTTTAAGCCCTTGGTTGCAGATAACATGTCAATTCATCTAACTGCAGGTTTTCCTTCTTTTCTCATTGATCTGCCACTCTCACAAACATATCATACTCCAGGAATTGGTCTCTCCTGAATACATGTCCAAAATACTTAAGACACAGTCTAGCCATCCTTGCTTCCAAGGAGCAATGTGGTTGCATGTCTTCTACGATGGATCTGTTTGTCCTTTTGCCAGTCCATGTTACACTCAATATTCATCCCAAGCACCACAATACAAAACCATCAATTCTTCTCCTGTCTCTCTTATTCAATGGCTAGCTTTCACAACTATATGATGCAAGTGAAAATACCATGGCACAACTCAGGTGCACCTTTGTCTTCAATGTAACATCTTTATTTTTCAGTACTTTAAAGAGGTCATTTGCAACAACTTTTCCTAATGCAACTTGTCTTTTGATTTCTTGATTGCTACTTCCATGAGTGTTGATTATATAATCAAGTAAAGCAAAATCTTGGACAGTCTCAATCTTTTCTCCATTTATCCTGAAGTTGCATGCTGACCCAGCTGTAAGGACTTTTTTTTATATTGAGGCATAACTCATACTAAAGTCTGTGTTCTTTGATCTTCATCAATAAATGTTTCAAATCCTCTTCAATTTTTGCAAGCAGAGTTCTGTCACCTGCATAATGCAGGTTGTTAATGAGTCTTCCTCCAATAATGATACTGCATTGTTCTTCATAAAGCTCAGATTCTTGGACTATTTATTCAGAATAGAGATTGAAGAGGTATGATGAGTGGATACAGCCCTGACACACACCTTTCTCAACTTTAAACCAAGCAGTATTTCCTTGTTTCATTTGAATGACTACCCTGGTCCATGTACAGATTCCTCATGAGTACAATTAAGTGCTCTGATATCCCTGTTCTTTGCAGTGTTATCCATAATTTGTTATAATCCACACAGTAAAATACTTTTGCATAGTGGTTAAAACATAGACCTCTTTCTGGTGTTCTCTACTTTTTACTAATATCCATGTGTCATCAGCAGAGATGTCCCTGGTTCCATACCCTCTTCTGAATCCAACTCGATTTTCTAGCAGTTCCCTGTCAATATACTGATGCAGTGATTTTTGAATGATCTTTAGCAAATTTTGCTTGGGGGTGACATTGATATAATCTAATAGTTTCCACATTTGTCTGGATCTCATTTCTTGGGAATAGGGGCAAATATTGAACCCTTCCAATCAGTTGGCCAGATGTTTTCCAGATCTCTTGGCATAAACAAGTTAGCACCTCCAGCTCTGCATTTGTTTGTTGAAACATCTCTACTGATATTACATTAATTCCTGGAGCCTTGTATTTCACCAATTCCTTTAAGGCAGCTTCCAATTCTTCCTTCAGTACCATTGGTTCCTGATCATATGCAACCTCTTAGAAAGATTGATCGTCCACCAATTCTTTTTGGTGTAATGACTCTGTGTATTCTTTCCACCTTCTTTTGATTTTTCCTGTATCACTTAATATTTTCCCTGTATATTCCTGTACTATTACCATTTGAGGTTTGAATTTTTTGTTCAATTCCTTAATTTTGATTTCTAAATCCAGCTCTTTGCATATGTGATTATAATATTTGATTTTGTCTTCTCTAGTTGCCCTTTGAAATCTTCTGTTTAGTTCCTTAACTTTACCATGGCTTAATTTAGCTGCTCAACACTCAAGGACAAGTTTTAGAGTCTCTTTTGACATGTAATTTGGTCTTTTCTTTTTTTCCTGTCTTTTTAATAACCTTTTTCTTTCTTCATATCATGGATGTCATACCACAACTTTTCTAGTCTTCAATCATTAATGTCTAAAGCATTAAACCTGTTCTTGAAGTGGTCTCTGAACTCAGGTGGAACTCAAGGTCCAGGAGTAGCTGAATTCAAATCTATTTTCTAGCAAAACATGCCTTCATTTGTTCCTCTTCTTCTTACCTTTCCTTTTATTAATCCAATTCTTCTTTTCCTAGGGGTACGAATTTTATCTCAACTTGCCCTATGTTATTAACTCTAAAACCTCACTTTTCATTTATATACTACCAACTCCCTTAACATACGTTCAAAATAGGTGTTTCTTCTGTTTTTCAACCTTTAAAACCCATCTAACTCTTCCATGGATATCATGAATGACCCTCAACTCAACTGAATGTAGCTAAGTGATTTATCTTTCACCAAGCCTTTTCCTCCTTCTGTTTCTCAGTTTTCTTAATCCAAAGATATATATGCCATTTATGACCAGCTGTATAACTTCTCTGCTTTCTATTTGTTACCACTTGTTCTTACTTGCTATGTTCCAGACAGACTGCTCTATTGAATGTGTCTAGACAGACAAGACTTTTCTTCCATAGCCAAAATCTCTTTGTCTATGGCTCTTTTTGTCTAGAACGACTTCTTTATACTATGTATACACACACATACACAATCTTTTGTGATTCAGATGAAGATTCATACCTTACAAAAAACTTTCCTCCAGCTCCTTCTAAATTTTAAGTATTTTCCTGTGATAACAACAACTTTTATCACAGCATTTACTACTTTGTGTTTCTTTTAGTTCTGTTGATGATCTTTTTCTGTTTCTTTTTTATCTCCCTGTATTAATAAATGATGATGGGGTACAGAGTAATACAGGACTGGCTTTTTCCATTATGCATCCTTTACATCACTTCTGGCAACACTTTCATCAACCCACAAGGTTTATGGAGCCTTCTGGCTAATATATAGTAAAACTCAAATGCATATTTGGATTATATTCCCCTATATTTCCAATGTACTCATGAAGTTGCACTATTTATTAAAGGATGATCTTCTTAATTGAAGACTGAACCCTTATCCATCATCAATTCTCTAACATGTATCACAGTATCTCATACATAGTAAATCTATTACAAATGTTTCACAAATGGAGAAAATTAGTAAAAACTTTGCAAATGCAATTTCAGAAAAAGCAGCTATAAAACTTATACCAATAAATAAAACAAAAATAAAAACTGTCTCTAAATTTTGCTACTCTGGGTTGTTATTCAGGAGGGGATTCTGTAGTCACTAATATAGCAAAGGACTAATATAAACTTTGTAATTCTGGGGAATTAATTTCAAATTACAGAATACTAAGATAATCACAAAGAATATAGTTGATCTTGTTATATAAATGGCTACATCATTTCCTCCCAAAATCATTTGCTCAGGCTTTTTTAATGATACATTTTCTAACAGAATTTTAAACAAGTGGAAAAACATAAGGCTATACATGTACCCATTAGCAAGTTCAACAACAATTATATTCCTACTCCACTTCTTTAGCCTTCATGTTATTTTGAAGGAAATCTTAGAGGAAAGAACATTTTATCAATATATGTCAATATATATCTCTAAAAAGTGAAGCCTTTCCTTCTTTTAAAAATAACCACAGTAGCTGAATCATGTCTTAAATTTTAATAATATTTTCTTAGCCATGATTATCAAGCCAGTGTTGAAATTGCCAAATGCTATGCAATTTTTATTTCAATTTCTATGGTTTGTTTGAATCTGGACCCCAATGAGGTCCATACATTGTGATTTGTATTTATGTCTTTTTTCCTTCTTTAGTTTATTTATTTACTCATTATCTCTTTCTGTCTCTGTCTCTCAATATATTTATCAAAGATACCATATTATTTCTCCTATAAATATACCAACAGTCTGAGACTGCTGGGTTTATCTCCATAACATCCTATAATGTATTCTCATTTTCCTGTACTTTCAATACTGAACATAGAATTCATTCAATTTAGGTTTGATGTTTTGGTAAGACTGTATTATGGGCAGTCTGTCTTACAATTAGAAGCCCTTAGTGTCTGAGTGCTTCTCTATTAATGACATTCAATATCTACATCTATTAATCCATTGGGATAACAAAATGATCAAACATTCTTCTTTATTAACTACTATACATCAGCGAAACTTTTCTCTTACTCAGCAGTACAGTTTAGATAGAAAGATAGGATAATTTCTTGATTCTTTCCCTTCATTTACCACTTTTTGAAACAAATATTAGTTTACTATCCCACAAAGATTTCATTCTATAGCTTTTGGCTGAACTCCTTACTTTCTTCTTATAGTTCTATATTCAACCATAAAGTTTGTACAGTGACTAACCAAAGCAGAACTACAATCACTACCTTTAGAAGAGCTGAACATTGGAACATTATTTCCATTGAAACATATACATACTTTTGTAAAACAAGAACCAGATAGACCTATTTTAGAAATTGTTTTGATGTGTTTAGTAGATCAGAATATTTCCTCCTTGATCTAATCATATCAGAACAAATTTTAAACAGTATTTAAGGGTAATAGAAATATATTTAAAATGCAAATATGACCAGTCTAAATTACTTAATATTATAATAAAACCAATAAAAATGCTACTAACTCAATCTTAGGTTAAAAATGAAACTTTACATTAGGGTCAAAATATGATTTTAACTATTCTTCCATACAATAAATAATATCACACTTAAAAGCTTTAAAGTTATTTTATAGCTTTAAATATTAACAATTACAAGTCATGCCTTTCAGAATTTCGAGTTGTGAACACTTAGAGAAGATATAGGCTTTTGTTTGTTTCTTTTGTTTTAGGCATAGGTTTTCAAGGAATAGTGAAGATTAAATATTGCGTTGAAATTGTGATTGATGCCCATTTACAAATATCTGGAAGGGAACAGGAAGTGTTAATTACACAGTGAAATAACTCCAGATGCCTCCCATTCTGGTACAAACACAGATTCCTGGTTGAGGAAAATGGGGCAAAGAAAGAAGGAAGCTTCAAATTGATGTTACTTTCAACATCATTGAGAAAAAAATGAATCATGTCAATTATTAATGGGAGTGCTCTCAGGTAAATTAAATGCCGATAAAGCAGCTGTCCTTACTTACAGACCTCAGGATTTCATTTTGGGGGGATTTTCATTTAAAAAAAAAATCTCCAGGTGACCCTAATTTGTAATTAAAGTTGGAAAGAATTGCCTTAATGGAAAAGACCAACCAGAAATAAGTATAATATAAAAATGTACAATGTATAGCAATACTAGAACTTTTGTGATTTCCTCTTCAATAACATTTTATGTTGTTTCACTTTATTCTGTTCTAAATCTAGTTATGGATAACTTTTTTCATTATGTAATAAAAAACAGTTGTCTTTTGATGTATTTCAGCATTCTAGTTTTAAACACCTTCAGTAAAAGTGAAATATTTGAAGCAAGATTATATAATCAGTACAAAATTACAAGTATATGTATAAACATCTGACTTTCCCCATTTATATTCTCTACTTGGTAAATTCAAATATATGGAATGCTTCAATCTAATATGTGACAAAATCACTTGGCAGTGAGTCCCTTTTATTGTTCAGAATTCAATGAGTACAAATTGGGAACCCCTAGGCAAGCTTGAAGCTCAACGTCATTTATTTAGAGTTAGTGTATAGCTTAGCATAGATATAGAACTGAATCTCTATGGAATTGAGGTAATAGCTGCCCAAACTAAAAGTTTCATTTGTCTACCTTTCTTTCCTTTCCATTTTTTTCTTTTATTAAACTCACCTTCCATGCTATGTAGAATTTATAGAGTTTCCCTGAAGGTTTTTGAGAATTCATTCTCCTTTCATAATAGAGTTTTAAAATAGGGTAACATTTTAAAATAAGGTATCAGTGCTATTGAAAATTTCACTGCAAAAAGGCATTATGAACCAATAATGCCAAATTCTGGATGCCCCCAATAGGTGATCAACTGATGAGAAAGCATTATTAATGGCCATATATTGGCATCCTTGGGCAAATTAAAGTTTTAACATGATTTTCCTTTCTGAGATTCATGGATGACTTTGGCTCTGGAAAATGTCTGCTACTGGGGAAACATCTCTTATTTTTCCACAATACCATATTTTCCTGAGTTACAGGTGGAATAGTATTATTATAGCTAATGGAGTAGACTATAAAATATTTGAGAATCGGTATTCCATTGCAATCTCAAGCTACTTTTTTAAGCAAAAGTTATATTTTCATTTAAAATGATTAATACAGCAATCAGAATCAGACACTTATTTTTTCCCTATAAGCACCCAATTATATGAAGCAGTAAGAATAAATTTAGTCCTAGTCAGTTTTGTACAAAAGTGTCAGAGTGTTTTTCAGAATAGACATTTAGGTAATACTGTGTAATCATTAAAAAAAAAAAACTCACAAAGGCCATCAGGCAAAGATTCCCTCAACATCTTTCCTCTCTTGATTTAACATATACATATTATAGCATAGATCTTTTTGATGTTTGCTGAAATATTTTTAATATCACCTGACACTGTTAGAGTTATGGATAGCATGTACATTTGAAATTGCAAATATATTGATGGGCAATTAACAATATCAAATTTTATTGGCTTATGAATTTACTGGCTTTGTAGTTTTGATGTGTGATTAATGTTGTACAAGAGTAATAAGGACAGCACAGTTGTTAGAAATATTAGAAGACTTACCATAGGACCATTTTATTTAAAAGGTATTAATTTATAAGCTTTTTCAAAACCATAACTAGTAAAAGTCTCTCATGGCTACTGAATGTGAGCCTTCTGATGCAGTTATCTATTCATATTTCTTTTGGTTATGCTATTGGATGGTGGTTTCTCAATTCTAGTTGGGCTTTAAAATCTTTGGGACAGCTTTTAGAAGGTGCTTATTCTTTCATGCCAGGCTCAACCAAATGAAATGGAATCATAAGGATGTGGCTAGGTAATCTAAATTATCTAAACAATCACCTTAATTGATTCCAGTCCACAGAAATGACTTACGTATTTTTGACTTCTCAGGCCAAATTTTCTCTTCAATGTAAGACCAATACCTCATTTGAATTGCAATTCTACTTGATATATTTGAATCTCTGAATTGACTAGTCTTTAGGTTGACCAGTGTCTTCAACAAAAGTCTTAAATAAAACTGAAGCTTACATTGTAAGGAAGTTGATGTCTGTCATTTGCTTCCATTCCTTAGATGGTCAGGATCAAGATACTTCCTTGTGGAGTCCTCTATTTGACTTGCTTCAATATACTAAAAGAAATTCAAGAAATAATTCTCTCAAGAAACCAAGGAACTCACTTCAAACTTGTCAGTATGCTGCAAAACATCATTTCAACATTAAGTGTTATTCAATTCCAGAGCATAGGATTCATCAACTGCTTAGTCATTTGCTTTGAAAGCGGAATTGAAAAGCTTTTACTTTTCCCCCAAAATATCACTTTTTCATCCCAGAAGATGTTGCAGATGAATAGAAGGCTCTAATGCCATACTTTTATTGCTTCAGAATCTATGGTTTGCTACAACTATCATAAATCACTGAAGCATGTAATTCCAAAAAAAAGGATAGAAAAGAAAACAAGAATCGGAAGGGAAAATCGACTTAAACATTGCATCATACTAAGCCATAGCACCTCATGGCATACAGAATAAACTTGGGTTTTTATGCAGAAATTTTTCCTCACCTATATTTTTGTAAAGGGATATTTTTATTATTCAAGCATGATTTAATAATTTCAATCTATATAAATTTAGGCACTGTAATAACTGCATGTGTGAAATCTTATTTATTGGTCTTTTACATAGCTGGTGATCTTAATAAAAGTGTACATATTTTAAGCATAAAATTGAAATCAAGCACTGATTTTATAAACAATAATATAAATGAATGAGTACATTATAATTTAAGTGATTTTAAAAGGTTCTCTAAAGTGTATTTTACACATTGAAATTCTTCAGTAATATAGTAATTTATCTAGAGTTCATTATAAACATTAGAAAATAATTTCTGGATTTTAAAATTATTGAAATTTTCATTTCTGATAATTTTTTAAAAGGTAATTCCCTGTAGTATCCTTAGATATGACATTAAATTTAGAGAACATTGGGGCAGGCACAGTGGTGCATGCCTGTAAATCCAGCCACACAGGAAGCTAAGGCAGGAAGATTGTGAGTTTGGAGCCAGTGAGAAACTTTATAACTTATCAAGACCCTGTCTCAAGAAAGTAAAACGGGCTGAGGGTGCAGCCCAGTGGTAGAGTACTTGCAAATTATGTGTGAGGCCCTGTGTTCAACTCTCAAGTATTAGAAAAAGTTTAGAAAATATTTACAGAAAATTTACTAGGTGTAAAAAATATAATAATCTATAGAAGATACCTTTGGAAGTTCCCATCCAATGCTGGTAATGAACATATGCAAAAGTATATGCAATATGCAAACCATATAAATACTGCACTAAAAGTAGTGGATAGCACCCAACAACAAAAACAACAAACAGTAAAAGTAGTCATAGCATACTATGAGCTTTGAGTGTTCTTCAAGGATAGTATATTGGATTCTGATGCATTATACACCAGCAGTGGACAAATCATGAAATTAAGGTCAAACAGCATTTGTATTAAAATATTGACAGCTTATTTTTCATTTGTATGTTTGATTTAACAAATATTTAGGTTCTAAGCGTTATGTTAGGAATACAAAACTATATAAGCCATGTTGTCTATTCTGAAATAGCTCAGATTTTCTGGAAGAAGTTGATACTAAAAGCATATCTATTCTGTGATGTTTTAATGAATGTCACAAAGTTAAAGCACAAGGAAAGAAAAAGAACATTAAATTGTTGCAACCCTCTGAGCTGCAAATAATGAATCAATGCAAGCTTTTGGTTCCTATGCAACAGAATTGCATGTTCTCACTGTTAAGAACTGTACATAAGCATCTTCATAAAAGTAAATTATCATGTTTCACCTATATTTTGTGAAAATGATTTGAATGGGAAACCACATTTGAAAGTCTAAATGTGGCTTTATTTCTCAATCTTAACAATCTTTTTTCCTTAATTGGAGGGTGACCGTCATAAAATATCCAGGGCTAATGCCACTGCTTATTTTGCCCCCTAATTGTATGAACCATCTTTCTCTCCACCCCTCTCTCTCTCTCTCTTTCTCTCTCTCTCTTACCCACACAGAAACACACACCCCACAAACACTCGCATTCAACATAAATATACACACAGATACACAAACACAGACACAGAACACACACACACTCAAAGACTTGCCAGAAAGCCATGAAAACCTCAGAGTTTCAGCTCATTGACCTGCAACAAACAAGACTCAGAGAGGAGATGGTATTACACAAAAGCAGCAGATGAGTTTTTCTGTGTGATGTGATGTATTTTGATTTTTTTTTTCTGTACTGGTGGTTGAACCCAGGGCCTCGTGCTTGCATGCTTTGCAAGTGCTGGACCACTGGGCTGCACCCTCAGCCCATTTTTATACTTTTTGAGACAGGGTCTCACTAAATTACACAGACTACCTCTGGTCTTGTACTTGAGATCCTCCTGCCTCTCCTTTCTGAGTCCCTGGAATTACTGTCATGTATTACTGTGCCCAGCTTGTTTTGATTTTTGAATTCTACCATATTCTAACCTATAAACCTGAATCAGACTGTCATGGCTTGAATATAAAATGTCCCCCAAAGGGCCATGTAGTATAATGTTAGGTCTCTGGCTGGTAGTACTGTGCTGGGATGTTATGAAACTTTTAGAGGTGAGATTCTTGCTTTGGGGAAGTAGTTCCCTATAGAGGTGCCTTTGGCAGAAATATCTCCCCAGGGGCAGGCCATTCGAGGTTTTAACCCCAGACCAACAGCACATGTTGCTCTCTCTGTTCCTGGTCCACCATGCCATAAGGTCATCAGATAGAGCTGTGATGCTGACACCACCATGCCTACCCTCCCTCCATTACGGACTGATTCTCTAGTTGTGAGCTTCCACTAAATCTCTTTCCTCCCTAAGTTTGTTTGGGTTGGTTTTTCTGCTTCAGCGATGACAACTGACTAATACATATATTATCAGTATTATTGCTATATGGCAATATGTTCTTTTCCTGAAACCTTGCACTTTAAAATATTACAAACCAAAAATAATATGACTTAAGAGAAAATAAAGTTTAAGGACAGAGCGTTCATAACCTGAATAATGTTTTAAACAGAAACTCAACTAACACAATAATAACCCCAATAAAATATCCTGATACAATTAAAAATACATGTTAAATTTATTATAAATATTATAACAATAAATATATGACTATCTTAAAAAGAAAAGATGACAATAGCTTTTTAGAAAGCCATTATGTCTCAGGAAAAATACCCAAGGATTGCCAAACACCATGCAATAAAGTTCCTTGGAAAGAGCATATGATTGAATGGAATCTCTGAGAAGATCGAAAGTGAACAGACATCTGTGGACTTGTTTTATATTCATGGCTTCTTATGTCCTGGTCAATTTGAATATGTTCTCTTCAGCTGCTATTATTCAGTGGTGCAATACCTTAGCTGCAAAAATAATGTACATGAATAGAGGCAATCTCTGCTTTTCTTTGGCATTATTCCCAGATCTATCTGGAGAGTGTGAGTTGATTTGCATATCAAAAACAGTTGCACCTAAATGTCGATTTTTGCATTATTCTTCTATTAAAGTTAAGCTGATCTTTTCTTTTCTTCTTTTTTTTTTTTCAATACTGAGGTGCTGAACCCATGGCTTTGCAAGAGCTTTACAACTGAACTGCACTCTATCATCTTTTTTTATTTTTAATTTTTATCTTGAGATAGGGTCTAAGTTATGCAAGCTATCTCTGGCCTCCAACTATTGATTCTCCTGCCTCTACCTCTTGAGTCTCTGGGATTACGGGTGTGCAGCACTGTACCTGGTGTCCCCATAATTTTTGATAGATCTTGAGCATGTCCTAGCAATCTGATCCTGCTCATCTTGTCCATGTCCTAGTTTGATAGTTTCACCTTTGATTAACTTGCACAAGTGAGATTATGATCTCAGTTTAAATATGATGAACTCTTGAAACCAGGCTATAAGTCTTTTCTTAATGATTGTTTTATTTCATTTAAAGAAGGCAATGGAAAAGTTTCTCCCTTTTCTTCTGTAGTGAAAATAGTTATTTTTATTTTTTTCATAGTATAAATATCAGAATATTAATAGACTTTTAGAGATAACAAAAGTAAATAATCTTCTGATTTTAGCTTTCAATTTTATAGAAAAACGTTCTGCCTTTAGAGTCTGCATTTGCCATCTAGAAAATACAATTTGTTTTTGTTGTAATATACTGATTTGCCAGTGTCTAACTTTGTGCCAGGGTCTTTTATTAAGAAAAGAGTAGGGTATGGGTGTTAAGCAACATGTCAATATTATCAACTAAATGATTGCAAGAAGTAAATAAAGTGCAGATTAGTTCAGTGACCTGTATATTTGAAGAAATAAGGACCTTCAGAACCTTCAGGACCTTCAAGTACTGAAATATTTTCCTTCAGGGTCTTTATGAATTTGCAAGTGTTTATGAAGGTGTTGCCAGCAATTTGTGTTACTATGCTTAGAAGTATCCATAGTAAACACAACTACATCATGATCAAGTTGCTGAATGCAGTTAAATGTACCTAACATATTATCAGCACATATTGTTGTAGCTTCATAATGCTTCAGCTCTCTGAATAATTCTGACTGATTACTTTTTCTTCCTTAGCCTTGGATAACCATAGACAAGTCATGTTTTACAAATCCACAATACTATGAAAGTTATATGGATTAACTTGTTTCTAATATTATCTTGGTTGTTGTATCAACAGGTTTTACTCATTTAATATTTTAATTATACCTTTAAGAAAAGAAAGCAATTTGGACTTTGCAGTAAAAAATCCTGATTTTCTTCCACCTTTTATTCTTCTACAATAATTTTTTGTCAAAGAAAGAGCCCATCTGGTGCTTAATGATCCCTCCACTTATGCTGCTAATGTTTAAAGGCTGTAAACCATATAGTGGAAATGCTTAAATCATTTTCATTGTGTTCATAGTAAAGCTTTTTACTGCTTTCTTCAGTTGCCTATTCTGTACACTAATAATCTATCATCTAAGGAAAGTTTTCCTGTTTCCAAGGCTTGAGATTTCCATAGTTGACAGTAATATTTTTATATTTTATCATCTAATTTTGTGGCATTCATTTCTTAGGATTTTTAGATACTTTTATCAGCTACTTTTCTTTTAAGGCAATAGACATTAAATTCATTTCACCTTTCTGAAATGGTTATATTCCTTTTTTGAGCTTAGAGGCCCTTCACAAGATTTTATTTTTAAAGAAATGCTCAAAAACTATTTGGAGTGACAAGTGCATTATTAAGTCTTCTCTTCCCCTCACTGATGCCTAGAATGCCAATATTTATGTGCTCTATTTCTCTTTTAATGATTTCTAATTTTCCCAGACTCATACTACATACATTCCATGTTCCAATTATTAATGGATATTTACAGTTGTTTCTCCTCATTTTGAGTAGTGCCAAATCAACAAATGGAGGTCCCTGGGACTTTAGTCCATATCCATCATCAAGGTAGACTCTACTTTGAGGTGGTAACTCTTTCCCAGTAGTCTTTTGAGTGTCTTCCAACCTGGGGGGCTCATTTTCTCACCTATATCTGACAGTGTTTCTTTACTATTCATAGTTTTCAATGGCTAGTTGTTTCAGTAGTGGTTCACCAGGTTGTACTCTATAGTCAGTCTTAGTCTGGAAGCTCAGCTGAAATCTGTCCACCATGGGTGACCCTGATGGTATTTGTGATACTGGTGGCATAGCTTTTAGCCTCATTGCAACACACAAGCCCCCACAGTGTGGCAAACTAACAGACATGTAGTCAAATAATCATATAGTCTACTATACTGAGAATGACAAACTAAAGAGAAATGGTGTTGCATTCATCATCAGAAAAGACATCTCAAGATTTATCCTGAAATACGATGCTGTCAGTGATAGAATAATATCAATGCACCTATAAGGAAGGCACAGCTGGGATTTAGCTCAGTTGGTAGAGTGCTGCGCTGCAGTCTCTGAGGTCCCAAGTTCAATTCCCAGCACCGCAAAAATGGGAGAAGGACCTGGTAATCCACTCCCTACGCAATCCTGAAACAATCAGCCATTGAAAACCCTATGAGGGTCGCTATGAGTTGGATACCAACTTGACGGCACCTAACAACAACAACAACGACAATAAGGAAGGCAAGTTAACATGACTATTATTCAAATTTATGCACCCACCAAAAAGGCCACCAGTGAAGAAAGGAAAAATTTCTACCAGTTTCTGCAATTTGAGGTAGATCAAACATGCAATCAGGACATACTGATAATTACTGGTAACTGGAATGCAAAAGTTGAAAACAAAGAAGAAGATTCAGTAGTGGAAAATATGGCCTTGTTGAAGGAAACAATGCTGGAGATTGTATGATAGAATTTTGTCAGACCAATGACCTTTTCATTGCAAATACATTTTTTTCACCAACATAAACAGCAATGATACACATGAAATTCACTAGCTGGTAGATACAGGAACCAAAATGACTACACTTGTAGAAAAGGATGATGGAAAAGCGCCATATCAAATGACAGAACAAGACCAGGTGCTTATTGTGGACCTGATTATCAACTTCTCATATGCAAATTCAAACTGAAAATGAAGAAAATTAGAACAAGTGTATGAGTGCCAAGGAATGACCTTGAGTATATCCCACCTGAGTTCAGAGACCACCTCAAGAATAGGTTTAATTAGATTAGACACAAATTAGATTAGATTAATTAGATTAGACACAAATGACAGGAGACCAGAGGAGTTGTGGCATGACATCAAAGATATCATTCATGAAGAAAGCAAAAAGTTATTAAAAAGACAGAAAAAAGAAAAGACCAGATTACATGTCAAAAGAGACTCTGGAACTTACCCTTGAATGTTAAGCAACTAAAGTAAAAAAGAAGACATGATGAAGTTAAGGAACTACACAGAAGATTTCAAAAGGCAGCTTGAGAAGACAAAAACAAATTTTATAATGACACATGCAAAGAGCTGGAGACAGAAAACCAAAAGGGATGAACATGCTCTGTGTTTCTCAAGCTTAAGGAATTGAAGAAAAAATTCAAGCCTTGAGTGGCAATAATAAAAGACTCTATGGAAAAATATTAAATGATGCAGGAAACATGAAAAGAAGATGGAAAGAATACACAGAGTCATTGTACAAAAAAGAATTGGTAAATGACCAACCATTTCAAGAGGAACCAATGGTTTTGGAGAGGAACCAATGGTTTTGAAGGAAGAAGTGGAAGCTGCCTTGAAAGAACTGTGAAACACAAGGCTCCAGGAATTGATGGGATACCAATAGAGATGTTTCAACAAACAGATGCAGCACTGAAAGGGCTAACATGTTTGTGCCAACAGATTAGGAAAATAGCTACCTACCTCACTGACTGGAAAAGATCTGTATTTGTGCCTTTTCCCCAAAACAGGGGATCCAACTGAATGTGGAAACTATCAGACAATGTCAATAATACCATACACAGCAAAATTTTACTAAAAAACATTCAAAATCAATTGCAGCAGTATATAGCTGGGGAACTGCCAGAAAATCAAGCCAGATTCAGAAGAGAGTGGGGAACCAAGGACATCATTGCTGATGTCAGGTGGATATCAGCTGAATGCAGAGAATATCAGAAAAATGCCTATCTATGTTTCATTGACTATACCAAGGCATTTGACTGTGTGAATCACAATAAATTATGGATAACACTTTGAAAAATAGGAATACGAGACCACCTAATTGTACTCATGAGGAATCTGTCCATGATCTAGGAGGCAGTCATACAAATAGAACAAGGAAACACTGCCTGGTTTAAAATTGAGAAAAGTATGTCTCAGAGCTGTATCCTTTCACCATATGTCTTCAATTTTTTTTTATTAGAAATTTTTAATGTACATCATAATGTGATTCATTTTGACATGCTTTTCGTTGTGACAATTTTCATATATGCAATTTGATAAGCATTATTCATATAGGTTACCCCTTACCCTCCTCTATGTTTCCCCCCTCCCCCCTTCCTATCTAAGTTTCCCATCCAAGTCTTCTCTATCTTTTACT